>CALYLW010000280.1:533884-836384 GCA_944989445.1 Ampullaceana balthica | reverse complement strand
AAGGATTGTTTTCGCATATGTTAAAAAAATACAATATTTCTCATTCTATTTTTGATGATCTTGCAAATATATACATGATTAAAGTGGATTAAAATGAGCAGATTTTTAAATTTAACATATTGCACAAAATGGGCCCGGGTGCCCCTAAAAAATCCCCCTTACGCCTTTGTGTGCCACTGTTCGAGTTTCTATTTTCGTTGTTAACAAAGAGCCGGGAGACTTGTGAAATCTGTTGGCAGTTGTAATGAGCATGATAGAAAATGGCTTTTACCGCCTTGGAGCTGCACAAGGAATCTTGAAGCAACTATTTGGCAGATCAAAATTCAACATATGTCCAAATTATTTAATGAAAGCGGAAGACGTTCCTGACCATGAAATAGCTCTCCGATTTGCTACTTCTTCTTAGTCCACAGTAAGCGGACAAGGAATCGCCAGGTGCATGTGCAAGACGATTTGCCAAACTATGAGGCGTCTTTGTGTGAAAAAGAAAACTAAGAGCAATTCAAAATGCCATTCTAGTCTTCTCTGCTTAAAACAAATAGCTCATTGCAGTTGTTTTCTGCTTGTTTTCACCGGAAACAACATAATCTACTGATTATTTATCAATTCATCAATAATTCGTAAAGTATGAATATGGAAGGGCAAAGTGCCAAAATATGAAGGTTTTATTTTATTTTAATTTTTTAATATTTTTTTTTAGAACGAAGAAAGTTTATTACAATACAATTATAAGTGTCATTCCAGTCTTACCTGCTGTATCAAATACTTCAATCTCAGCTTTGCTGTCGATGTTGTTCCGGTAGGAACATCATATGCTTTATTTCGTATTACTTCAACTTTAAAATATATAATTATCAATAAAGGACTATCAAATTTCCTATCATGCCTGAAATTATTAGGGATTCTATACATTGCCTAGGCATTCAATAGAAAACAGTATTTCACACATTCCTGTAAAATATACACTATATATAAATATTATATTTAGCGATCGCTATAAAACTTTGGAAAGTTGTTGAGTTTGCGCCATAAAATGTTTTTAGCAAAAAGAAACTTTGAAATGCAACTAACAGGAAGCCGAGTCCCCAAAATGGTTCTTTTTTCCTTATTTAAGCTAAGTAAATACTTTTTTAAAATATTGAATACTGGGTTAATAAATGGATCTCGCCCAAAAAATTATATAAAACTTGTTAGCCTATAATAAAATATTAAAGCGCATTTAACTTATAATGTCAACTAATTTGGGGGCAATAATGACCGAAATGAGGTGTTCTTTTGTTTTATTGATCTTTTAAGAATTTATGCCCATTAGATTTCACACGATCTTAAAAAGAGCCTATATCCATCAGGATTCAGAGTTAAATATATCCATTAGGATCCAGATTTAAATTGACATAGTTTTTTACTTACATCTTGCACCATTTTACATGGTGGCCTTTTTTTCCCTAATATGAGTTATATACATATTTTCAACTTTTCTAATTTATTCGTGCTTTAATTTGTGTCCGTTCTTTCCCCTTTTCTTTGCACTATCTATGAGCAAAACTGCAGCGTATGCTACGCCGCGGGTCGTGAGTCGTGTCTAGTTTTAATATATTTCTACACTAATAATTTGTGGCATATGTATATATCAAAAATATACCCCAAAAATAACTAATCTTTTATGCAAATAATTTAACTGTATATTATTAAATTTATATATAATGAATTGACAAAATATAAATACTGAAAACATATTTAAAATGCTAGAGAAGAACATCTATTTTATAAAAAAGGTCTACTATTTTATTAATACTCTGCAATATGTACACAAAATACGTGTTTAATTAACTTAGCCTCTAGTTTTAGCCTATATAAACAGACGATAAAATATGGAGTTATTACATCCCCGTCTCTAGCCCTTGTCAACAGTTATGATTTACATGGAAGTTTGATTAATTCTGGTTGGTTCTTTTAGTTATAACAATTTTGTTTACATTTCTAATCACAACAATAAAATACAGTTATTAAAATTTGTACTATAGAACTTAGCCAATCAAGACAATTAAAAGGTTAAATTAAGACCGCTACGTAACTGCGTCTTGTCGCTGAGCCCAAGCGTGTACGGTCAGAGAAATAAGCAATATGCTGGATTTTATCTGTAATATAGACTTTAAAGTTAACAGAATTTGTAATTGTTTCCGTCAGCGAGTTAGAATCTTTAACTGTTTAGCACCACAGCTAATAAAGCCTAAATTAATGCATGCTATTTTAGGAGACTCACAATAATATTGCAACTTCACATTATGTCTCCACTTGTGGTCTTAGGAAGGGGTTCCATTCTAGCCCCTTTTCATTTTCTAAAGCTACACAAAACGATATACATGTGTCAAGACCTGAGACAAATCAAGTAGTGCTGTCATATATGCTTCTTGTACCATTGTTTATGGAAAGACAATCATAAGAAAATTGCATAGTTTGATATTTTGCATATATATCAAAGTTTTTAAATATTTTACATATATTTATATATATTGAACTTAAAAGATCATGCTCTAGTGAATATTGGATTTTACATTGAATTTATATCGGAACTGCTATTTCTATGTTTAAAGATGCATATTGGTGGAAATTTCCAACTGTTCTTGCTTTGCATTACACGAAAACTCTCATTATTCAATATAATTATTTCTTAAATATAAAAGAATCTTACAGTTGATTAAAATTTAATCTGGACCTACTTGCGTAAATTTTTATTTAGAAATATTGTGCAGAGTCTAAGCAAAATTGTATGGATGTAAATTATGTTCATCTTTGCTTTGATCTCAATTTATGTGAAAAATTGTATAAATTATAAAAACATACATCTAAAGGATCAACTATAAGGCTATGCAAATTATAATGAGACAGTGGTTAAAATGACATTATTAATCCTGTTCTTTTTTCAAATTATATATATATATATATTTAAAATCTAAAATATGATAATGAATATTACTGAACTATATTTTAAACCACACCGTTAAAGTTTTGTAGCATCAAGTAAAAAACATATTAATTCTTTTTAGTAAATGAAAACCATTTTTAAAAAAGTATTTCTCTTTTAAATTTTCATGTCTACCAATTTTTTAAAGTCTAATGTTATTGTATTAAAAACAGATTTGAAAACACTATCATTTTTACATTTGACTTGTTGGTACTGCTTTTTGATATCTTCCATAACCTGCTTTTGGTTTAGGCTCTCCTTGGATATGGCTTCATTCATGGCTTCTTGTCTTTCTGATTTCTTTTTTTTTATTTCATCTTCTATTTCCTTCATTCTTATTTTATGTTCTTTTTTCAGCTTTTTTCTGCAATCTTCATCCATTTTCGCCAATGAAATTAGTTCCTCATATTCCTCTCTCTGCTTTTTTATCTCTTCATCAAAAAATTGCCTTTTATTCTCTTCTTCAATTATCAATCTTTGTGTTTCCTCAATAATTCTTTCAGCAATCAAAATCTCATCACCTATCGCCTTTTTTATCGTCTCCACTGTGTCTTGTAAATCTTTTAAAACTCCTGTTTCCTCATCTTGAATTACAATCTTATCGTAAGCGAATTGTGTTCGATTTTGTAGCTCCCTTAACTGCTGTAAACTCATTTCCGGCTTCATTTTTTTCAACGATTCAAGCTTCTGAATAATCAAACTTATTTGTACAATCCATTCCTGCTGAATAAATGGTATTTTGCTTTCCAGCGACTGCCTTTTTTGCGCTTCTAAAGCCTGCTCAAAGTTTTTATCTGTATACCGTAAATCGAACCAGCGAAGATCGTCCACTATTTTGATGAGCTCGATTACTTGTTTTCTTCGTAAATCTTTATCTTTCGTTCGGTTGTTGAATAAAATTACTCGATTACAACATTCGTGTAGAAGTTCTTTAAATTCTCCAGTCTGTTCTGCACACCAATCTTCAAAAGACAATTCATCGAATAAATCACCACCGGTTAAAACAAGTATACAGTAGTTCTTAACGACATTATCACCAAAAATGTGCTTTAAGGCATGCACAACATCTTTCTCCTCGGCTGTGAACCTCGCTCCGAATCTTGTGACAAGCAAGAATGCGTGATAACCCTTGGGATTTATCTCAATGGCTTTCTTCATTGCGTCGGTCACCATTTCGGAAATCTTATCATCTTCCAGTTTGGTGTCAGTGAGTCCTGGTGAATCATAAACCGTTATAAATCGTCCATTAATTTCACCTACGCCTCGTTTAATCTCAGCAGTAACTGAATTTAAATTGTCGCTAGTAATGAACTCTTTCCTTCCTAAAATACTGTTTCCCAAAGCACTTTTACCATGTCCAGTCTTCCCTATCAATAGAAGATCTATGTCATCTTTTGATTGATTCATCGTTGGGTCTACAAATACACAAAAAGTATATTCAATACATTTAAAATAGAGAAATTCATTGCAGTATTATATTGAATGAATTAACTATGAAGTGAACAAAGACAGGAGAAACATTTTTAGTTTCAATATTTTTTTTACATATTCAAAAAGTAATATCAACACGTTTATAAAACAAGGAGGGTTAACGTCCAGTTTTATGGTTAAGGTAAATACAAATTTCAATACAACACTGCTTAATTTAAAATGATTAAGATTATACTTTTAAACTAATAATGAAATAAATACTTATACTACACATTACTTTCAAAATAATCATCTGCTTAAAGAGATCGAACATTTTAGTTCAAATCCTTAATTTAACCCTTGAGAAAATGAAACGTTTTTGAGAAATCATGTTTTCTAAGAAGATTATTTTAATTCTTTCTGGCGTACATTTTTCTGGAAATTAAAAAAAAGTTCCTTTTGAAATTTCAAAACATGTCGTAGCATAGCAAGCAACGCTTTCCGGGGAAACCGTGTATTCATGTCGTCTGGCTTTGAGATTGAATAATATAAGAGCCGTGGCCTACATATGAAAATACTATAATAACTTGTATAGAAAAAAGCTTTGAACACCCCTCTCCCCCGATCCCCTCCAAAACAATATTTGATCCTTTTTAGGTCGGTGTATGGCGGCCTGGAAGTAAAGATCGATACTAAGGGGTCGTAAGCTGGGATATAGAACCAATGAAGAACTGAGAAAATCACCATTAGCAACGCAAAAACATGTCTGTTTGCTTCTTTTATCCGGTTATGCCCTTGGCGAAAACCTATCTTCGCACTGCGCTAATGGGTCATTAATGATCAGCAATTTTATAAATTCCTTAGCTTATAATTAATATTTTTTGGTTTTATTATGCTATTTATTTATCATGAGCAAAACAACATTAAAATTTAATCGCCTTAAATATGGTAAACTATAAATATATGTAATACTCATGGTCCTTTAGAAACATTCGTTCATTTATTAGCAGTCGGTTAACATCATAATTTCCGTCAAAACAAACATCGCCTTATTATTTTGAGGCAGAACACCCCTCCCCTTTAACATCAATTTTAAATAAATTTCCTATAAGAATTATTGAAATGAATAGCTTTGTGAATGTATGTTTATTTAAATAGCTTATAAAAATGTCAACGAATCTTATACGTTCCCAGAAGCTATTTCGTATTAATACACACAAATACACACTCACAGAAAAACTGATACACATCCGTATAATTTTTAAAACTGCGGTACAAAATGTGCCTTTTCTAAGGTTATGTGCCCACAATACATTGATTTGATCTTGAACACTCAATCTAAAATTATACCTTAAACAGTCACAAATACTTGAAATCACTACTTATATTATCAGACAATATTCAACTTAGGTCTAACATCATTTCACGGTTTCCCCAGTACTTCCCCACAGACAGAGAATTTATTTCACTACTGATATATGTAAATTAGGATCAGTAATACTTCAATACAAGATGGGAAAAAGCAGGGCAGCGGAAATTAACTATAATTAATCGATTAATCGTTATAATTGTAATCGATAAAAATAATTTCATCGATTAAAATTTGAGTAAAATTTAAAATAATATTTCTAAATTTTTTCCAAATTTATTAAAAATTTATATTTTTATTATTTACATACTTTTCCCTCGTATAATTATTATTTATTTAAAAGTGCATACGTAAAAAAGAGGTTTCTCTTCCTTATTTCTTGCATAGCAGAACTAATTATCTGTGTTAAGTCACAAATATATGGAGCAATGGAATTACCGTGACGCAACCGATTTCGCAAAATAATGGATTACAACTCACATGTGATCTGTATACGCATTATAATCGATTAATCGATTTTTTTCGATTAATGGAACATATTTTTTATCACTACCAGCCCTAGAAAAAACGCATTTATATAAAAAATTATTTATAATTCATTCAAGTGTACAAGAACAAAAAAACGATAGTTAAAAGAGTAGATTAATTCAATAAATACAACGAATGTTAAAATAGTGTATTAAAGCAAGAAATACACCGAATGTTAAAAGAGTACATTATTACAAGAAATACAATACATTCATGCTGTGTAAAATGGCCCGTGTTATTACTTTTTAACCTCACACGCTTTGCAGTGAGTGTAAAAAATAAAAGAAAACAAACTGATACAACATAAGATACATTTGTAGTACAAGTCATCTCCCATAAAATAGCTATTTTATTATTTCTGTTATGTATTTTGTTTTAAAACAGTTGAGTTGTATTTCTTTTAAATCAGAACTTAAAAAATATATGTAGATACAATTAACAAATTCAAAGACAGGAGTTTCTATTAATAAATTGAACATGTAAAAATAAGAATACACTATGCATTTCAGGTATAGTTACACATAGTCTTAACTATTGTATACGTAAATGAATAAATCGGGGGGGGGGTATGTGTTAGTCTCTTTTACCTTTAACTATGATATAATAAACTGAGTTTATTACTAAGCAACCAGTTAAATTTTCTTGGTGACTTTTAAAATCTCGTTGTACTTTAAATTAATTTCTTCTAATTTATTTTGTTGTTTCTGTCGCTGTTTCTCCATGAGTCTCAAAAGTTTTTCTTCCTTCTTTGAAGTCTTGGCGTGTAATTTAGCCTCCAATTCCTCTTCTCTTATCTCCATTTCCCTCTGAAGCTCAACCTTACGCGCCTCGTCCAGTTGGCTTTGCTGCATACGTTGGTGTAACAGGTTGCTATGTCTCTTGGCAGTTTTTTTCGTACAACTTACGTTGCTCTTCTTCCTTTTTCTTAATTTTGTCCCTCGCTGCACTCATTTTGTCAAAAATCTTAATTTCGTCATCGATCGCGCGTATCATGGACTCAACCGTCTGAGTGACATCACGAAGCACTCCCGTACCACGATCTTCATCCGTCACACTCTGTCGTAATTCCTTAGCCCTTTGGTACAGGTTCTCCCATTCCTGTTTTGTAACTAATGTGCTATTATCTTTTTGCATCTCAAATTTGCACATTATGAGTTTCAATTCGTCCAAGGTCCTTTCTTTGATTATCGGCAAATGTGATTCTACAATATACTTCTCACGCAGCTTTCTGGCTTCGCGAAATTCTTTATTTGTGTAACGTTTATCCCTCCAACGCAAGTTGTCTACCGTGTTGATCAGTTCCTCTAGCTGTACTTGCTTCTTCCTTTCATGGTTGGTCCGATTGTCCATCAAAACGACGCGGTTAGAGCACTCCTCCATCAAATCCTTAAACACCCCTTTTTGTCTCTGGCACCAATCTTGAAACGTCGATTCATCGTCTTCACTTTCAAAGCAGTCGCCGTAAGTTAGAACAAGAATACAGAAGTCCTTCACGAAATCTTTGCCGAAAATCTCCTTTAAGAACGTCACCGTGTCTTTATCCTCTGCAGTAAATCTCGTCCCGTATTTGTGGACAAGAAGAAACGCATGATAACCACGAGGATTGGCCGCGAATGCCGCTCTCATCGCATTAATGACAAGATTCCTGGCAGATTCATTGTCCATGCGCGTGTCTCCCACACCAGGTCCGTCGACAACCAGGATAGTCCGACCTTGATAATCACTAACCTCAGACTGAGTGTCAACAGTGACCGACTCTTGGCTACTAACACTTTGAAAGATGCAACGGTCCAGAATGGTGTTCCCTAAGGCACTCTTTCCGTTGCCAGTCTTTCCAATCAACAAAAGGTCGATATCCTTATTTTGATCCTTTACTGAAACTTGAATAAAATATTCATTCTTATGTTTTACAACAATACCTTAAGGATATGTATATATAGTTACACTTTCAGCACACATTTTTCAATACATACAAAAGGCACATGTTAAAGCCCAATTAGATTATAACAGTATACTATTTTTGAAAATAAAAATCGTGTTTTTATTTCTTCTGTATAATTGACCATTCATATTTTTCATTTGCATCGTGGATTTTCATACAGTTAATATGCATACTGTGATCTATAAATAACATTCAACGTGTAGTAATTTTGTCTAAAAGTAACATACATCTTCCGCTTTAAAAACGTTATTATCACTACCATATTGAACTTGAACATCTTTTTTTAAAGGATTTAAATTTTTAAAAAAAATTAGGAAAGAATTAAAAATAAAATAAATTATATATTAGGACTGCGGAAATTAACGAGTAGTTGATTAATTAATCGTTAAAAATTTAATCGATTAAAATGGATGTGATCGATTTAAATACTATTAAAATGTAAGAAAATATTTCTAATTTTTTTTTCCAATTTACTAAAAATTTATATTTTTTATTATTAACGTAATTTTCACTCGTATTATTATTATTTATTTAGATGTGCTTAAGTTAACAAAAGGGTTCATCTTCATTTTTTCTTGCATAGCATAACGAATTTGCTGTGTTACGTCACAACATTTGGAAGCCATGGAGTTACCGCGAATTAACCGATGTCGCGCAATAATAAATCGCAACTTAACGGGATATATATGCGTGATAAAAATAAAATTAATCGAAATATATGGATTAAATTTTTTCCCGTTTAACCGAAAACATTTTTAATTATTAGCACCAGCCCTAGCATATATAGTCTAAAAAGTGCTTAATCAGGTTCTCTAAACTACACTGGCTTTTAATGTATGTTTTTATTTTTATTTTTTTCTTGTTCCCTTTGAACATTAACCTTTTTTGCAACATACTTTTTAAAGTATTTATAACGAATATATTTACAATAGTATTTAGCATAATAGATTATATGTATATTTAAGGGTGTACTTAAGATAACAATAACTTACTCATTTTGTGTGTTGAATTAGTTTGGGCTGTATGAAGTTCTACCAAACCACTTTTCTACAGACATGCAAAGACGATAGTGACAGAATAAATGAATCAGTGCGACAAAATCTTGTCAAGAATTTCCCTTAAACATTATTCAGTTGTTATTGGGGAACCATTGGAAACAATTTTCCCGGAATATATTACTGCTTAGAATGTAAAATGTAGACCAAGTATTTAGGCACATTATTTAGCCGTGTAAATAATAAGTTGTTTTTACTGTGTCAAGGACAAGTCCAACCATGTGGCTTCATAGACATGTTTTATTAACATTTAGTGGAACAGACATGTTAACGTTGAGAAGATATTTTATTTCATATTGTATCCTAAACCTATTAAACATGAAAATGACAAACAATGTTTAAACAATGAATAAATCCATTGTTTAATTAAACAAAAAATTATTATATTTGTCAAAAATTAACTTTCTTATAAATTGTGTCAAAGTGAAATGCATAAACGTTCATTACTTGTCAGTATGGAACGACGATTTACCTGTTATAATCTCCAAGGACGTGCCCCCTCTCAATTAGACTTATTTATCTGCTATTTTTATTGTCATTATCCAAGCAATGCAAGGGGATGACAAATAATATATCATTCAATAATGTGTTGTATTTTAATTGAAATATTACACATTTAGAGGGTAACAAGCCCTAACCAAAAATCTGTAATGACAAAGTTGAAAGACGCTCCTTCTATACAGAGGATTAATGTGTCCTAAATTCTATTTGAAAGGTTGTCATTGAGACTGGCAATAGATGCATTAGCATATTTTCTACTTTAGCAACAGTCTATGTGAAAAGTATCCATTTCAGTAAAATCGGCTTCCAATTAACATTAACTTATAATATTGATTATTTTCTCCAGAACATAAAATAATTATTTCACACTTTACTAAAACAGACGTCTTTTACGGCAATTCCTGTGGTTGTTAATAATTTCCAATATTAAAATATGTTATACATAGATTACTGCAGTAATACTGGACCAAATGATTTTATTTTCCTCAGTAAAGAATATGTTTATGTATGTCCTTGTCATTGTAAAACATAACTAAAATTTATTCAATTGCTTTTTGGTCCACAATGAAGATGCATTTTAATTTTAAAATAATACACATTTCAAAAGTCTTATTTGATGTACGCCCATCAATCATCATCATACATAATTCCCGTAATGGATGTAATGCTTCTTGGATGTAATGCTAATTTGTTCAATAGTGCGCACCAAAAATTACTACACCAAATATAACTCTTTTCGAACGTTCCGCATACAATTTTTCAATATGATAATAAATGAATAAAATAAAAATAAATAAAATAAACGAAAGTTCTGTATTACGTTATTTTGTAATCTAATGTGTATTTATTTTGAAAACTTACGTCATTTTTGACGGGTGATACGCTAGTTAAATAATAAATTTAATGTTGTTAAGTTGTAAGTTGTAATGTTTTTAAGAACATTTTTATTGAATAAACTATAGGTCCGACGATTTGAAAATGTAAACTTCTTATCGATAAATGCTTTTCTCTGTAATAACACATTGATAAATGTGTATTTAAACATAAGGCGTGGTATCCAGTAGTTATTTACACAGTTAAGAAAGACATGTATGACATGATTTGTAACTTCATTTAAAGTAATTTTAAAGCAGAAGTTGGCCTTTCAATAAACTTCTATAAGTTGTTCGTGTGCTCATCTGCTGGAGTGGACTTGCGAATAACTGGAAGAGTTTTTCGAAAGTCGCCAGCCATTAAAACCACAGTTCCTCCCATGATCAAATCGTTTGATCTCAGGTCTTGTAGTGTCCTATTTAAGGCTTCAAGTGCCCGTTTTTGAGACATTGTGCATTCGTCCCAAACTATAAGACTGCACTCTTGCAACACTTTAACCTGTCCAGACCCTTTAGAAATGTTGCATAATGGAAATTCTTCGTGGTTTAAGTTTAAGGGCAATTTGAAAGCGGAATTAGCTGTCCTATTGCCTTCCAATAGTGTTGAACCAACGCCAGATGATGCAACTGCAACTGCAATCTTCTTTTCATGTCGAACTGTTGCCAGAAGTAGGTTGATGACAAACGTTTTTTCCGGTGCCACCCGGGGCGTCGAGGAAATAAATGTAACCATGACCTTTTCCTATCATTAACATCACCTTTTTGTAAGCTACTCGCTGATCAGCAATAAGAAGTGGTTCATTCGCAACTATATTATGTGCTTTTAGAACATCAACATTGTTACTAAAATGACACAGAACTTCATTTGAAATAAGAGTGTTGTTATTTCTTTTGGAAGATGGTTATTCACACTGCATGAGGCCTCGTCCAGACATTGACAAACAAATGTCTTAAGTGATTTGGTGGCACATGCTTCAAACAGCGTTAGATCCCAGTGGTCATCATTTTCTAATTAACATCTTTTTTTCACATGCTTTGCGATATGTTTCACAAAGTTCATTATTGACAATCTTAAAGTCTGGAAATGACGTTGGACCCTTGACAATGTGAAGTAGCATTCGTAAAAAGAAGCACTCAGCATTTAATGAATGAACAGTGTAGACTCGGCCAAGTGCATCCGTAGATTTTACATTGTTACGTCATTGTAAAACACAAGTAGATGTTAATATTGTAATGTATAATAATAAAATGACAAAACTCAATTTAAAATGCGAACACGAAAAAGTGCACACCATAAATAAAGATTTAGGAAAGCGCCATCAGGCAATAAACGATTTTAGAAAGCGCACCGCTGAATATGAAGGCAATAAAAGATTTTAGAAAGCGCACAGCTGAATATAAAGTATAGGAACAAAATAATGCACCAAAATTAACTCGTTTTGAATGTCCGCATGAAGTTGTTGAATATGGAAATGAGATATAATTTATTTCTCTTTGTCTCTACATTTTCTGATTATTTAATTTACGGCAAAAGGGACAATTAGAAAAACTATATTATAAAAACCATCTACAGGGTAAAAACAACCGTCCTGCCAAATTCGCTCCCTGTCCGTCATTCGGTTTTTCCATGGTTGTCGAACATAAAGTCGAAAAGTGAAACATACAAACATACAAACATACACCCACTGAGCTTTATATATTATATTTATGTAGTATCTGTTTAATGAGGAAATTTAATTTTAAAAAGAAGATTTATCTTTCTGAATAAACATTTTTAGAGCTCAAATAAAACACAAAGGAGTGACGTTTTGACAGAATATAAGAGTTTCCTTTTATCAGGAAAAAAGGCCAGGAAATATAACACAAAGGTCTAAATAATTTGAATTCGGTCAACTGATGTTAATGGTTTAATCATCAATCGTTGCTATCATGAATAGAATGGGAATGAGAACGCTGTCTGAAGGACACTTTTAAAGTGAAGAGCGTCGAAACTGCGATCCCCACTATACTGTTAATGATACTATACCGACCTGACCATGACGATTCCAGCTTTGCCACGCAATCATCGAAAATATTTATAACTATTTTAACTAATCGCATGCTTCCGTCTCGCAAGACGATTGTGTTGCATTTCCTCGTGTGGCTGTGCAGTCCAATCCTTGAGTGAAAATCTTTACAAAAGCTTTTGCACACGAGTTCTTTGCTTCCCAAAGTTTTGGCCTTTCTCCTAGTTATTCTGTCAGTAGCCACCTCCATCCTTCAATCCTTGGTTACTGTGACGACCTCTTTCACAATTTAGCGGCAAATAGCTCGCACTTCTGCCTTACACTTCCAGTCGCTTGTGCGTATTCTGGCTGCTTTCATGTCCCTTTGACAAATATCTTTAAATCGCAGACGTGGGGGACCTGTCTTCCTCTTTCCCGATGCCAGTTCTCGATATAGAAAGTCCTTGGGGATGCGACCAGGACTCATTATTTTGACATGTCCTAGCCATCTCAGGCGTCTTTCACTAAGGATTGAAAACAAGCTTTGGGAAATCGGCACGCATGAGGACCTCACTATTCGGCACTTTATCCTGCCATCTAATGCCAAGGACGTGACGCAGGCGCCTCAAGTGGAAGCTATTAAGCTTGCACTCATGGGATTTTATAGGTGGTCCATGTCGCACTCCCATAAATATGCGTACTGATTACGAAGGCTCTATAGACACACAGTTTGGTTTTCTCTGTTAGCTTGTTGTTTTTCCCGACACATTTATTTAGTTTAGCCATTGTGGCATCGTCCTTGCCGATTCTACTGTTTGTTTGGTCATCGGTGGACAGTGTATTGGAGACATTGGACCCAAGTAGTTGAAACTGTCCACAACCTCAACATTTTCATTGTCGATATTGATGAAAGAAGGAGAACTTATGTCTTGGGCCATGATGTTTGTCTTTTTCAATCTGATTTGCAAAACAAATTCTTTGCAGGCGTTGGAGAAGCTTGAAACGAGTTGTTGCAAACCAGTTTCTGTGAGTGCTATCAGTTCCGCAACATCCGCAAAGTGTAGCGCACGAATTAGGTCATCTGTCTTTTTGATTTTGGCTCGGGGGCGGGCAGTGTTGAAAAGTCCTCCATCACCTCTGGTGTGTAACCAGATTTAATCACTGCTATCCTTGATTGCGTATCAAAGAAGTACAGATAATAATAATGCGAACAGTTAGGTTATTTGCTGATGATTGTATAATCTATAGAACAATTAAATCAGAACAAGATAGCAAAATTTTACAAAAAGACTCAGATGAATTGATAAAATGGGAAACTAACTGGAGTATGTCTTTCCATCCAGAAAAGTGTCAACTGTTAAGAGTAACAAAGAAAAAGAAACAAATAAATTCAAAATATTACATTCATGGAAAAGAACTGACCCAAACTAAAGATGCAAAATACTTAGGAGTCTTAATAAATGAGAAACTATCATGGAATCCCCATGTCAATGAAGCTATTAAAAAATCAAACAAAACCTTAGGCTTTATAAAAAGGAACTTTAACAAATGTAATAGAGATATAAAACTAAAATGCTACCTCACTTTGGTGAGACCTGTACTAGAATATGCATCTTCTGTATGGGACCCATCCACCAAAGAAAACATTGATAAACTAGAACAAATTCAAAAAAGAGCTGCCATATTCATTACTGGAGAATATTCGAAACTGACAAGAATAACACCATTAGTTAAATCATTAAACCTTGAAACACTAGAGGATAGAAGAACCAAGAGCAAAGTAGTAATCATACATAAAGCTATTAATTCTAATTTAGAAATACAACACAAAGATAACTTAATACAACCCTCAGATAGACATAAGGATAAAAACACCTTTCTTATTCCGTATGCAAGAACAAACACATACAAGTTTTCCTTCTTCCCGTCCGGAATTCGGGCGTGGAATGGGTTGCCTGAAGAATCCAGGAAAACCAACACGTTATCAACATTTAAATCTCTAATAAAAATGCAGGACTAAACACAAACCATAGATAAGCGTAGGACGCAATAATCTTCTGTATAGAAGGAGCGTCTGTAAACAGATAAGATAAGATAAGAACAGTGTTAGTGCGAGTACACAACCTTGTTTAACTCCGCTGCTGACTGGAAAGGCTTCTGACGTAGCTCCATCAAACTGCACTCTGCCTGCATAGTGTAAGAAATTGTCTGATGATGGCGAGTAGGTGTGGGGAACAGACACTTTTTTCCAGGATTTGGAATAGCCCGTTGTGACTGACCAAAGCAAGGCTTTCGTAAGATCCACAAAGTCAATGTATAGTGGCATCTGCTATTCTCTGCATTTTTCCTGGAGTTGCCGTATGGAGAACACCATGTCTATAGTAGACCGACCAGCCAGGAAGCCGCACTGAGATTCTGGATAAACTCGGGAAGCTAAACTATGTAATCGTTTTAGTATGACGGGTGAAAGCCTTTCCTACAATACTAAGGAGTGAGTTGTCGCGATAGTTATTGCGGTCACTTCTATCGCCCTTGTTCTTATATAGTGTCACTATATTAGCACCCTTTAGGTCCTCGGGGATGTAAACCTGTTCCCAACAGAGGGACAGAAGCTCGTGCAAAGGTTGTAGTAGAGCTGTCTTGCCACTCATTAGAGCTTCTGGTAGTATGCCAGCATTCCCTGGGGGTTTTCCACAAGCAAAGCAGTCAATTGATTTCAACTTTTTTTAAACTATCATGGAGTGTATTGATACAGTACGAATCATTTTCCATTTTGTTTGAAAATTAAATTTAAAATTTGTAGACCTAGATATTAGCAGGAAAACTACAGAAGGCTCTAAGATATTTAGAGGTGAAAAATGTTTATTATGGTTTTATCGCCCCTTCCCCTACCCCAAGCGAAGAAGGGCAGAAATAACTGTGAAGTATGGAGCGCAAACTGATATCAGCACTGGGGGTGTGGGTTGGGGACATCTTAAGGATCTGTCTCAAGTCGTCATCAAATAAACCGTGGGTGGGGAAATGCTTTAAGAGCCTGGACTACGCTAGTTCATTGTTTAGGGTATGCTAAAGATCGTTGAAACGTCATTTTGTTGAATGAGCGTTGTATGATGGTCGAGCGGCATGCACGCTCGGTTGGCGTAACGGTGGTAATTAGTTCAAATCTCTGTAAAGGTACATGACACTAGCAGTGAAAACTAAGTTGTAGGAAATATCCTGGCCCCTTACCGGTACCGGAACGGGTAGCAAATGTTACCGGGCCACCAAAGGAACATTACATTTTTAAAATTTTATTTACAGTTCTGTTTTTCTCATTATAGGCCATCAAGTATTTATTTACCAAGATTTGTCAAGATCCATCAATTAGCCGAGTATCAAAAGTTTAAAAAACAGTGTGTTAAACTTATATAATGAAAAAATGACCTCGATCCCCCTAATTAGTTCTATATCAAAACCTTTCGTTCCAGGAACCTTTGCTGGAGTGCACTCAATAATTATTCATCAAATAATCAAATATTTATCAAAGCTTTTTAGAGATCAGATGAATAAAATAAAAAAAATAATATTTATATAAGAACAAGAGCGTTAAGAGTTCACAGGCTCAATCTGTGCAAGACGTAAAGTCAGGGCCGTCTTAACGAATAGGCCCGTCGGGCATTTGCCGGGGGCCTACGAGCATAGGGGCCCCATGAAGAATATGTTTTTTATATATATTATGCATATTTATTTTTTATTCCTGTGGGGGAGGGGCCCAACACTATTTCTTTGCCCGGGGGCCCAAACTAGTGTAAAGACGGCTCTGCTTAAGGTTGGAAACATTTGTTCATTATCAATTTGGATTAGATCGGATATATTTATCAATCTTTGTCATAATTGTGTAAAATCGAAAAGGGAAAAAAAATTAATGTTTACGGGAAAAAAAAACTATTTTGGGGTACCGATTCGGAAGAAATTAACATTAGGATTTCAATGCCGTTTAAAATTTCTAATAAGCTATCAATATTTACCTGTCAAGATTGGTCAAATAAGATATCAATATTTACCTATCAAGATTGGTCAAAATCCTATTAACCCAGTAAACAATGTTTAAAATACTTTTTATGTAGCTCATTTAAGAAAAAAAACGACATGTTGGGCCCCGGCTTCACATGAGTGTTAGTTGTTGAAAAAAAATTGACAGTTACCATCCTGGGAGCGGTTTCAACAATCTCCCAAAGTTTCGGATGAATGGTGTAGTAAGGTATAAAGGACATGCATACACACAGAAATACTTTAATTGATATATATAACAGTTTTATTTCATAAGAATCACTGAGTAATATGAATAAGATGAGAACAGAACATTGCCCAACCAACTCTTACTTTCACAGGCTAGACCACAACAGGGACTCGAACTGCCGTCATTGCAGCCAAGCCCCTGAGACAGTCGTGCACCTGGTGACGTCTTGCCCGGCGCTTGATATAGCCGGGGGGTGAGGGAGGCGGGAGAGTCCCATGTGAAGACAATGTTGTATGGCAATGCTCAGCAGATGGAGCAGATTGCCCAGGTTCTAGCCAAGGCCTTAAGAGATTAGTCTCAGACCTACAGAATATGTGTTTAGTTTAGTAATATCAATAAAATAATGACCTATCGTTAAATGTCTGTATTATTTAAATACGATCACTCTGTTAAAAATTGTTTTTAAAAAAATGACAATAGCATTAAAAATCTAAAACATTGTCTGAATATCTTTTTTGTAAAAATAAGCTATAATTACCAATGTATAACAAAGTTTTTTTGACATTTAAAAAAACAACAAAGAAAATGATTAACTGAATACAAACAAATGATGACACACTAACAATGTTTCTTTATTTTTATATTCAAGTTAATTTTTTTAAAAATCAGCTATGGATCACTAGTTTCATTAAACAGAATACTTTGTGTAATTTTTGCAGGTTAGCCCCACTGAACGCAGACCCTAATTCTAAAAATCCTCCTCCATCGCAGGCAAAACCCGCTTCCTGAAAAAAGGGGGAAAATAAATATATATAAGAGTAATAAATTGAATGTTTAATGAAGGAACATTGGCTAAACTTTTAAATACATCATTTTAATTACTGATCTCAAAATGAACCTTTATTTTTTAAAAATGCTTTTTATTATTCGAACTGTTAGCTGATTTAAAGAGAATAAAGGTAAATACTTCAGAATGCACAAATTAGATAGCTTACTTTTGTTCTCAGACGTGATTGAATTTTTCTGAAAGCAAATTAAAAATATATAACAATATCATCATATACATAAGGAGGCCAAGAGAGACAGAGAAAGAGTGAGAGAGAGCAGAGATAGAGAGAAACAGAATAAGATAGAGTAGTAATATAAATAAATATAAATAAAACGGAAAAATCATTAAATACAACACTTGGAATGACACAGGGATAAATACACTCTTGATATTCCGTATGCAAGGAGAAACGTACAAATTATCTCTCTTACGGTCTGGAATTTTTGATTGGATAGAGTTTGTTCATCAAACAATGTTAAGTTGTAAACCAACACAAAATTAACATTTAAAACTCTTATAAAATGCCAGGCTAGAAAAAACACATGGAAACGTATATGAATCAATAATTTTCTGTTTTGAAGTAACGTCAGTAAAAGATAATTATTTCAGAAAACAGATACCAAAATGTGTGCGTCGGCTCACAATATTTTGTACAGTGTCGATTAATCTTGTACTATGTAAAAATATATCTTATAATTCTGAATCAAATAAATATGGACAGAGTTCTTTACCTGCATAAAATATTAGTTTGTGTCTGGGATAGAATTTACTTCTTCTTTGTTTTTTTTGTTGTTTTTATCTAAGAGAATCTTATACATATAAGTCGAAAACCTGCCTAGATCGAATTAATTGTTAGATCCCCGCCAAATTCCATAAGACTAAGGTATTCTAGATCTCCTTTACTCCAAGATTTTTGGCTTCCGTCCTCACTTAGTCAAATTTCCCTAGGCGTTTGGGATATACATATATATATATATATATATATATATATATATATACATAATTTCTTTTGGCAGACAATTGCATAATTTACCTGATTTAATTCATTTTCCTTGTTTTCTTCATCAATTGGATCCTGAGTGACTCTTTGGTTTTGACTATCGTAATTCACTATTTCTTCTAAACCAAACAAGAAAGAAGTAAATAGCTTAGGTAAAGATTATGTAAAATATATTTCTATTTCTACTGAGACAACCAATGAAGATGTAAATAGCGTAGGTAAATGTTATTGTAAATAGCGTAGGTAAATGTTATTGTAAATAATGTAGACTTATCATTAGTCATATTTTTGGCAACAAAATATGTATATAATTAAAGAACGTAACTATTTGCAGATGTAAAAAAAAACTGTTACTAACAATTGAAATATATATCCTAAAGTCAAAGCTTTCACGAATTACACTTTTCATGCAAATTCTCACCCCCACGCTATATACACACAATTCAAATATACAATTCATAAATTAAATGCAATTTTATAATGGATTTTTTCTTAAAACGCAGGCAATAAACTGGAAGGTAAGATTTAATTTTTTAAAAAAATCGTTTTCCCTTTAAAAAATGTCATTTTTTAGACGATGACTATAACTAGAGAATCATTTCACATTCATATAAATTTCATGATGAAATTGATTTCACATTTTTCATGTAATCGCAATTTAGTGAACTACAAAAGAACTAATCTCAAAATACTTCAAATCATATTCTAAGCAGAATTGAAAATGATATATTATGAAATTATAGGAATCAAATAAATTTACATGTATTATAAAAAGATATGTAAAGTTTTGAAAATATCCTTTACACACATTTTGATAATGTAAACGCATTTTATTGGTATTTAAATCATTTCATAATGTTTAATATTTTAAATCTTTTTATTCATTATGTCTTTTACAAAACGTGCACCCTATGGAACACCCAAACACGAATGTTTACAGATTTAGGTACAAAAGCTGAAAAATGAAATGGTTATAAGACGAAAATATTTTTATATAGTAATATTGCCGTGAGATTTTATAATGGTACAGTTACAAAGGAGGGGGCATTGTTATAAGAATAATTATTTTTGAAAGGTAAACTTTTAAGTCATCATACCGATATCTTTTACATAAACTTCAATAGCCTTAGCTGTCTTGCTGATAGCGGCAAGGACATGTCCTAATGGCTTGTTGGACTCTGTTGAACGGTAAACATGGGTTTTATCAAACTTTTCAATTTTCAAAAAATGAAAACGTGTTATTTAAAAAAAAAGACTTTAATATCATCAAAAGAGCCGTATAATTATACCATAATTAAAATGTTTTGCGATATAGGATAAATCATATCGTTTTTTTTATTTCATGACGAATTTATTACCATAAATTTTGTTATGCTTCGACGACTACAGTTGGTGTTTGCTTTATTCATTTTGAAAAGTAATTATTTCACTCACTAGTTACTTTTCAGCTAAAGGATTGAGTTGTTAACGTAACAGCATAGAAGCATTAAAAAGACATATTTTGACAAGATTTCTGCGCGAATGAGTGCATTTCTTTTTTAAAATTTAAAATGTGTAATTGCTATTTTTTAAATGTTAAATTTGCTTTATGATTAAAAATAATACATGTTACAAAATTTTTCTTTTAAAATTAAACCTTTAAAGTAGGGCTGCGGAAATTATCGAATAATTGCTCGATTAATCGTTAAAAATTTTATCGATTAAATATCGATTAAAATAATTTTAATCGATTAAAATTTAAAAAAATATTTATAATATTTTTATTAAAATTTTAGTAATAAATAATAAATTATTAATAATTAATAATAATTTATATATATATATATTTTACGTACAAACACCTCCCGCGTAATATTAAAATTTAATTTATTAATATATGTTGACCGGCAGACGTCAACTAAAAAATGGCTCACAGCCAGAGCCATCTTTACACCATTTTGGGCTCCCGTGCAAAGAAATAGTGTTCGGCCCTTCCCCCGCAGGAATAAAAAATGAATATATATAATATATATAAATAAACATATTCCCATAGGGCCCATATGCTCGTGGGCCCCCAGGCAAATGCCCAACTGGCCTATGCGTTAAGACGGCCCTGCTGACAGCATCAGCGCAGTTAAATTTAAACATATAACTAGAATGTTGAGCAAATGTGTTGTTTTTAAGCTAACTGCGGATGGCAAAGTCGAAGATGGTGAAAACGTTTACTGTGTTCACTGCCATAAACAATTATCTTTTAAAGGATCAAATACATCGCTGATGTACCACCTTCAGCACAAATCAAGTATCAACACATTGTTATGAAATTTAGTTCAAAATATTCTTAATTTTCAATGTCCGTGAGAAATGATCAGTTTAATGATGTCATAAATGTCTATTTTGGGTTTTAATCGAAATTATCGATTAATTAATCGATAATTTTTCAAAAGTTAACTATTAAAATTAAATTAATCGATAACAGCCCTACTTTAAAGGCATTTTTAAATTTTATTTTTGCCATCAAACAGGTTTTTGTTTTACGACTCATCGTGGTGTTCACAAAAATTTCTTAGCGTGTATATACAACATACATATTCCAATAGCTTACCAGCCAGTTCACTTCCTCTATGTGCTAAGCCTTCTAGAAGCGTAAGGGCGTCATTGATAACTTTTGCATCAAAGATGACATTATCTGCTTATCAAAAAACACATTATTTAAAATAATGCCTTACAGAAAGCATAATAGATACTAACATTTTTATTAATTTTTAATTATATAACTTAGTTAAGAATGGCATTGTTTTCATATCTATTGGACTTACCATCGAAGAGGGAAGAGATGATTGAGGATGAATTGATAGTTGAGGCAATTTCCTTAATAATATTGTCGACATCTTCTGATGAAACTGCAAATAGATTGTAAAACAGTTTAAAGCATTCATGTTAAGTATAAGGGTAATTCATTATGATGTCAAAAATAACAAAAAGGTTATTGGTTAAGGGATTATATGACAATCTATTACGATGGATCTCAAATCATCAGACACATTTGTGATTCTTTGTGTTGAAAAGGAACATAAATAAGTCTTATGTCATAACAAATTGTAAAGAAAACATTTGCATTTACTAAGCAGATAATTTACTGCCTGATACAAACTGAAAGCGCTATTACGCAATTACTACTTATTTCTTGTCATGGGTTGAATTACGTTTTTTTCTAAAATAATCTAAGCTTAGACCAGGGCTGGGCAAACTTTTTAAGGCTAGAGCCGCATTAGTAAGAAATGAAACATCAAAGGGACGCATCTAACCAAAATTTAGCCTCGATTCAAGTACAAAAATCCATCTTTAACATGAATTTATTGATTTTTCGGTATTACCGCAGGCTTCCGCGGGCCGCAAAAAATTCCGTAGCGGGCACATGAGGCCCGAGGGCCGTAGTTTGCCCACCCCTGGCTTAGACAATACTATGGCGTTTTGAGTAAATTTATTTTGAGCTTGGAAGCTGTGAAAAAGAGCTAAAATATAAAAGTGATAATATACATTCGATTCTCAGTAATGCAAATACTTCCTGGAAAGAAATCTCAATTATGATGGCAATATTTCTGTCTGGAAATTTTAACTCATTTTACATTATTATTCATTTGATTTTTTTTAACGAGGGCCTTACTCTAACATCAATTAAAGCCGCTATGGTAATTGTATTTTGATATCGAAATTTCTTATTGGACGATTATTCTAGAAAAACACTTACAATACCAAACTTTATTTCTGGCGTTGAATTTTAACTGCTTAATGAAATAATTATTTCCTTTGTTAAAGTTTAAATAGATTCCCAATTTTCCCCTGGCATTTTCAACTACTATAAATTATTCATAAAAGAGGAAGTGAGCTCCAAAAATAAAATAATATCGATTTGACTTTTGCAATGAATTATAGCTTACATCAAATACTAATCATCTTTTACTGGGCAACCAGCACTTCCAGTAAACGGATCCGAATTTGGATTGGGCACCACTTGCAGAAACCAAAACAACATCGATTACACGGAGAAATGTGATTTGGTACAAAACTAACTTTTTGGGAAACACATTTTGGACTGATTGTGTTTATATTTTTTACCTTTTTTCTTTCTTTTAAAATAGTTTACTAATATAGATTTTAAGTAAATGGCAAGTAACATATTTTAACGTATAATCTTCAGTTTAAAAAGAAAATGGAAGACCACACCTAAAAAATGTGTATATTAATTTGTATTTCAAACTTTGGTACGACTTCATTATGTGAACAAGACAATGTATTAAATTATAAACCTACCATCACCGGCAAGAGCATCACTGTCATCAATTATCGTCCTTACTGCAGAGGCCAGGTCAGAGCTGGTGATTCCTAGAGAATAATTGGTACATAATGGTAGAGGTCAATATTATGACTTAAATTATTGAGAGTAACTTGAGCCGTATCTCCCTTATACAATTTACGCTTTTGAACACTCGACGTTTTGTGATTAAGATGTAAGATGTTAAACTGATATGTTAAACTGATATGTTAAACTGATATGTTAAACTGATATGTTAAACTGATATGTTAAACTGATATGTTAAACTGATATGTTAAACTGATATGTTAAACTGATACTTTAAACTGATATGTTAAACTGATATGTTAAACTGATATGTTAAACTGATATGTTAAACTGATATGTTAAACTGATATGTTAAACTGATATGTTAAACTGATATGTTTAACTGATATGTTAAACTGATATGTTACAAAAGAAAAAAATACTTTAAATAAAATACCAACCCCTGCTTGCTGTTTTTAAAGTCTCGAAAATCAGGTCCAACAATTTCTGGGCGCTAGGCTCTTTTGCATCTCTACCTCTAAACTGTATGTAATGAATTAAAGCATGAACACATAATGTGCTTTTAGTTTTTTTGTTCTTTGCTTGTTTTACTTTCATTAATAACGGAGGATAAGGCAAATAAATTATAAGGAAAAGCCAAACATTGAAAATATATATACAAAAGACGTGTTTTGTTAACGCATAAAGCATTCAAATATCAGCCAGTTAGACATTAGGTTGATTATTTAATAAAATAAATTAGTGACTATTTATAAGGGCTTACTTTCGGTATAGCACTTAAAATAATGAAACATAGGAGTATTAGCAATAAACAGACATATTAATAATGTCTTAAGTAATCTTAAATATTTAAATTATAATCTATACTAATAAAAAGCTAAACCCCACTCACTCACTCACTCACTCACTCACCCACCCACCCACCCACCCACCCAATCACTCACTCACTCACTCACACACTCACTCACTCACTCATTCACTCACTCACTCGCTCATTCAATCGTTGAGCCTTCTCGTCCATGAGGGGCATCCACCAATCATTGTCGGCGTCTGAGATTCTTCCAAGGGCATTTGCACCTACGAGAGACCCCAGGAATCTCTATCCTGGGCCAGCTTCTCTAGGATCTTCCATTCATTGCCAATTCTCTTGCTTTTCCGATCCTTATTTTGACATCAGCGTCTTTACCACCTTGTTTATCTCCCACGCTGCCAAGGTAAACAAAACTGTCCACCTTCTCAAGGGCTTCTCCTTTAAGCATGATGGGTGATGTACTGGTGGCATTAACCTTGAGGACTTTACTCTTTCCTTTGTGTATGTTGAGAACCATGCTAGCAGAAGTGCCTGCGACAACTTTTGTTTTCTACTCCATCTGTTGTTGGGTATGTGCAAGGAGGGAAAGATCATCAAGTTGATTCCACACTGGCTAACAGGAACAGGAATGGTGACAGCATTTATAACTTTGTGGTAACTTATGAGTGGTAACTTGTGGTGTTGGATGTTAGGAAATGTAAAACAAAACATAAACGTATCGTCAATTATTAATCATTGATTAAGTCAATGTTTATAATTCCACCATGAAAAAATTCCTAGTATATTAAAATTCCAGAATATTTGAATTAGTTAAACAATGAACATTCCTCGAGGTATCCTTTAAGCAATTTCTTATAAATACTTTTGAAACATCTGCGTGTTTATCTTAATCACTTTCTTGTGAAAAAACACAGTTTGAAATATTGAAGTGATTTAACTGTTTAAAATATCAATAATATAGTTCAATGTTTCAAAAAAAATATTTGAGACATGGCCAACCGTTTTGACATTGCTCGCAAATTATGTATTCTTTCAAAGGATCACATTATTCCCTTACTAACCCGGGATAGTCTATAAATAACACAGGGCATGTTACATGTTTGCTTTGATTATAATTATTTATTTAAACTATTTGTTATATAATCTGAAACAATGAATTTACTTTGCATGTATTTTTTTAAATTTTAAAGTAAGTAATTTTAGCTTATTTTAGTGATGAGATCTTAGGAATTATAGAACAACATTTCTTCCGTTACGCCCCACTTTTATTCGTATATATCTTACTTAAATTATATCTCTTGGAAATATCTGTCCTTTTTTCAGCCTTAACAAGTTGTATTTCACATCTTCTATAATCATATATTCTTCCCTTAATTCTATAATTACTCATGTATATAGATTTATCGTCTTTATCATCTTTTATTTTATTTAAAAATCTTTAAAGACAAAAAATCTCAATTGGATTAATGTCATACACCAAATTATATGATCATAAACGTAATAACTATTTTTAAAAGTGCTATTGACAGTTGCAGTATTAGCATTCGATTTTTGTTTTCGTCTCTCCGAAATTCTCTTTCAATTGTAAATAATTGTAATAAAATGTAATTACATTAATTTAAATTAAGTCTAAACGATAATATTTGCCTTGAAATTCGCATAAAGACGAGCTCGTTTCATTTAATTGTTGTACAAGTTTTTTCAGTACACAAGTAAACAAAAAATTGCAAGGGACAACACGGTTCTCAATAACTTTTTTGTGTGCTAATATTGTCTCTATATTGAAATTATTTTTATGATTATTTTTTAAACTGCTTACTTCACTAAGATAAAATGCCTCAAATAAAAGAACGTAATGACAAACAGACACACACATAGACATTAAAAAATATGAGACAATAATTTTAAAAAAAAATCAACAACAGATAATAAAGCCTTCCAAAGTAAACTTTGGGTGTATTTTAGACTTAAGACTGTGGAAATATAAGCTGACCTATATAAAATATAAAAAAACATACTTTAAATTGTATTTCATATTTTTAAATGTTTTTCTTTTAGATTACAAATCAAGCACAATTTCATCAATTGTTAGAAATTTCAGTTCCAATTTGTCCCCTTTTCTTCACAACCCATTGTGAAACATTGACTAAACGTGGGAAACACGGATATAGTTTCACTGAATACTGTAGAGATTAATTAAACAAAAAAACCTGTTGTCTTATTATCTTTACTACCTAATGGCCGTTCAATATTTGGTTATATCGTATTGTTTCCTATTTAGGTGCATAGTATCCAAAATTACTGATAGCAGTGCAATGAGCTGATTATCTTTTCCCTGATCCAAACACCAGTAATTCACACCTGCCTTCATTTTATGAATAATCCAAGTTATGTGGTTCACCACGCTACGCATTTATGCAAAGATAATAAATTGACTTTTTGAGTGTAAATATTGTATAGTTCTATCTTTAAATGAAATCTAATAATAAATCTGTTTATATTTATGAATAAAAAGTAAGGCATATTTTATATTTTAAATAGCTACATAGTAGGTGTAGTAGTTTAAATATTTATATTTTAATTTCAAGGGTAATAAAAATAAAAAAATCAATAATTATAAAATCTTCAGCTTCTGCATGTTTTTTTGGTCTATTTGGCTTCATCCATTAGCTGACACAAACATATTAAATCTTAACCTTCCATTTATTTAATTTAAACCAGTTTCTGAATCACATTTTTTTCACCAGTAAAACCTATTCTCTTGGAGGATGTCCTTTAGTATTCCTTCCTGAAGAGTTTTAAGAGATGGTATGACGAGTGGAAAGCTCTGTAATATTTAAATATGAATAATCAATGCCTGTTCTCGTGGGAGATGCTGATCTTCTATCGAGCGCCTCCACAGCCGGCGGATAGGGGAAAGCCCACCAGATATGGAGGGTACCGGGGAAATAAAATACCAGGGGTGGACCAAAATCAGCCCTACTGCCTTGTAGGAAGTGGAGGGATCCACAAAGGCTAGGGACCCAACCCAAACAAAGGCAGCTACCCATAGAGATGTGAGGGGCAACCCCACAGACGGTTGTGCGCAGGTCTAACAACCCAGCCTTGTAAAAAACATGTTACGAAAGCCAATCAACTGAATAAAACCGGACTGATGTCAATGGAGACCGATCTATGCCTGTTAATGGACTAGAATTTGGTTTTACGACATGGAATGCCCGAAGCCTGTTCAGAGCAGGAGCCTTAAATAATCGTATAATCCAATTGAACAAATATAAGATATCCATCACTGCACTGCAGGAAATTCGATGGAAAAATGCAGACATGCTAAAAACAAGAGAATACACAGTATTTTATAGTGGTAATAACACCAACAGGGTTTGCCGTTAAAAAAGAAGTAGTCAATGACGTCATAGGCTTCAAACCAGAAAATGAAAGATTGTGCTCCCTACGTGTGCGGTGGAAAATGTTCAATATAACATTCAATAAGTAAAATGTAAAAAAATCTTTTTTACTACGTTTTTATTAGCTCGCTTTCGTTGGTGAGGCATTGTCCAAGATTTTTTCAAATCTGCCAACGTAAAATTGAACCACTTCTGATGGTCCTAGAGATCTGAAAATTTTATCACAGATAGATCTTGGATGACAATGCATTGTGTCAAAATTTCAGATTGATCAAATGTACTGTTATTAAATTATTGAACTTTTAAGTTTATCTATAGTCTATATAAAAGCATCTGTACCGTCGGCTTATGTTGACACTTGTGAGTTCGCCCCGTGACCACATCACAATGTTTTTAAAACGTTGGGCGGGCGCTTGTGAGGTGTTTGGTAAAATAAATAGAGGTAAAAAAATATTTTTAAAAACCAGGTTGTTAGAAGTGGACTAAAAAGAATAAAATAAATAGAAGTAAAAAAAAAGATTTTTAAAAACCACGTTTTTATAAGCGGACTAAAAAGAAGAAAATAATTTAAAACTTATTAGTTCAAGTACTTCGATTTAATATGACTAAAAACGTGGGATGGGTGTTTGATATAAAAATTAAAGATTTCTAATGTAGAAGGCAAAAGAGAGATCTATAAGTGAAAGAATGAGTGAACCGCATATGAGGTTTAACATATGCGGTTCACTCATTCTTTCACTTATAGATCTCTCTTTTGCCTTCTACATTAGAAATCTTTAATTTTTATACGAAACACCCACCCCACGCTTTTAGTCATATTAAATCGAAGTACTTGAACTAATAAGTTTTAAATTATTTTCTTCTTTTTAGTCCGCTTATAAAAACGTGGTTTTTAAAAATCTTTTTTTTTACTTCTATTTATTTTATTCTTTTTAGTCCACTTCTAACAACCTGGTTTTTAAAAATAAAAATCTGTCTGTCTCTCTCTCTGTCTGTCGTCATCTCATGGGCGGGAGGGCGGAAAAACAAAAGTCAAAAATGACCCACTTCCCGTGATTTGATCGAGCTGAAATTTGGCACACGGGCCCGTCTAACCTAACAATGCATCGTATCAAAATTTCAGATCGATCGAATGTACCGTAATTAAATTAATGAATTTTTAGTTTATCCTTATATGAGGTATGTAATTCAAATTCATGGTTTGTTATTGTTTTTTTCCACGTGAGTTTGAGTTGACGCTTAGACGTCAACCGTCCCGCCGACACCCCCTCACGACCCATCCCCCGTTAAAAGACAGAGGACATCACTCGGTGTCAGTCCGTAAATATTTGTGGCGTTGAAACATAATCAATACTTTTAATTATGACTAAAATATAAGGGATTTATAGTAGAAAACTTTGTTTTTACGGGTTTGTTTTATTTACCACTATTTTTTTTATACCAAACACCTCATAAGCGCCCGCCCAACCTTTTATACCACGGTGTTGTGTTCACGTGGTGAACTCATGGATGTCAACAAAGCAGACGGGTACCGATGCTTATATATAGACTATATATAAACTAAAAATGCAATAATTTCAATACAGTACATTCGATCGATCTGAAATTTTGATACAATGCATTGTCATCCAAGATCTATATGTGGTAAAAATTTTAGATCTCTAGAGCCATCTGAAGTGGTTTAAATTTACGTTTCAAGTTTTGAAGGAAGGATGGATGGATGGAAGGATGGATGGATACAACATACAAACATTGTGACTTAAATAAAAGCGTGTAAAAAGGCACATGCTCCCACTGAAGATACGGAAGATCAGGTTATAGAATCCTTTTATGAGACACTGGAGAAGATCTACGAAGAGGCACACAGACATGATATTAAAATAGTGATATAAGACTTAAATGCAAAAATGGTAAGGAAAAGGTGTTTATGCCAACTATTGGCAAGCAAAGTCTTCATTATGAATCCAGTGACAAGGGCATGAGATTAATAGACTTTTCTCTAGGAAAAGGAATGTCAGTGAGCAGCACCAAGTTTCAACACAAGAATATACATAATGCCAATTGGAACTCACCAGACGGAGTCACTTACAACCAAATTGACCATGTCCTAATTGATAGGAGACATGGATCCGATATAATTGACGTAAGAAGTTATCGAGGAGCAGATGCTGACTGTGACCACCTACTTGTAAGAGTTAAATACAAGCAGATGATAAGCATAATTCAGAATTACCATAATCAAAGAGAAAAATGATATGATTACCAAATACTTTACAAAGACCCACTAACCGCAAAAGACTACCAAACTGAAGTAGAAACACAGTTTGAAACATTTAAAGAAGAAGGGAACAAGGAGGACAACATAAATAAGCAATGGAATAGGATTAAAAATGCTATGAATAGATCAGCAGAAAAAGTTGTAGGTTCCAACAAACTAATAAGAGAGTTGGCTGGTTCAACAATGAATGCAGAAAAAACTATTGAAGAAAGGAACAAAGCATGACTCATCATGTTAGAAAGAGACACAAGAACGACAACACAAACATACAAAGAGGCCAGAAGAAAAGCGACAAAAATGTGCAGGAAGAAAAAGAGGGATTGCGAAAAGGCTAAGCTAAAAGAAATAGAAGACTTGTCAAGAGATAGAAATATCACAGGAATGTACATGAAGATAAAAGATGAAATGAATGGATACCAAGCCAGACCACACATGTGTGAGAAACAGGATGGATAATTAATCACAGAAAATAGTAAAATATTGGAGAGATGGGCTGAATATTTTGATGGTATACTGAATGCAGACAACGGACAAGATGATGATTACCAACCACCACATGGAGGACCAGACCCTTTTATGAACCCGCCAATATTAGAAGAAGCTAAAGTAGTAATCAACCATATGAAAAACCACAAAGCCCCTGGAGAAGATCTTATCACAGCAGAACTTATTAAGTATGGAGGAGGGGGACTACACATTCAGATACATAATCTCTTAACTAGAATCTTGCAAGAAGACAAAATACCAACAGAATGGGAAATGACATTAATAACCCCAATACACAAGAAAGGATCCAAAATTCAATGCACGATTTACAGAGGAATATCCCTATTAAATGTTTTCTACAAAATACTGACAACACTTATAGCCAAAAGACTACATCCATATGCTGAAGAAATATTAGGAGACTACCAATGTGGATTCAGGCAAACACAGATCAACGACTGATCAAATTTTCACCATCAGATGCATGTTAGAGAAATGCTATGAATACAACATCCCAGTGCATCAGCTATATGTACATTATGAAATGGCCTATGACAGTATCAAAAGGAAATATCTATATGCAACGCTGCAGGAGTTTGGCATACCCAACAAACTGACAAGAATGATATATGTCACGTTAAACAACTCAAAAAGCAAAGTTAAGGTTCAAGGAGAATACTCAAGGGAATTTAGGATTAGTCAAGGACTTAGGCAGAGAATCACTATCTTGTATGCTTTTTAACTTAACGTTAGAAAGAGTTATTAGAAACATAAATATCGACACTCGAGGAACAATAACTGGATACTTCCAGAGGGAAACTCAAGAACCAAAAGCTGTTGGCACTTTCTTTACCCAATCCATCCAGTACCTTGCATATGCTGATGACATAGCCCTGTTTTCTAAAAGCACTAAAGACATATCAAAGTCATACATTGAATTAGAAGATGCATCGCTGCAAGCAGGGCTGGAAGTCAACAACCAAAAATCAAAATACCCGACCCTAGAAAGAGAAGAAATGACAGGTGAAGACAATAAAATTAGGAACAAGACTTTTGAAAAAGTAAATCAATTCAAATACCTAGGACCAATACTAAATGAAAGGAATGAATTAATAATAGAAATCAAAGAAAGAATATCGGCCGGGAATAGAGCATACTTTAGTAGCCAGAAAATCCTCAAAAACAAAAACATTACAAGGGAAATAAAGAAAACTCTTTATAAAACGATCATCAGACCGGCTGTAACATATGCAAGTGAAACTTGGACCTTAACAAAAGCTGCAGAAAACCTGTTAAATACATGGGAGAGGAAAGTTCTCAGGAAAATATATGGAACAAAAAAGGATGAGTTCGGATGGAGAATAAGAAACAACCATGAACTATACAGTTTATATCAGGATACCGCAAAAGTTGCTGAAATAAAAAAGGGCAGACTGCGCTGGGCAGGACACCTAGAAAGAATGTCAAATGATAGAGGAGTAAAGAGGGTACACCCCCAAAAAACCCAGAGGCTCAAGAGAAGACCTAGGCTTAGATGGATGGATGACGTAGAGAAAGACCTACAACAATTGGGCATCAAATATTGGAGAAGAAAGGCGTTGATATGGACTGAGTGGAAGGAGGTCGTGAGGCCATCCCAAGCCCTACATGGGCTGTAGTGGAAATGAGGTCATGAGGCAGGCCCAAGCCCTACATGGGCTGTAGCGCCACAGGGAGGGATGGGATGGAATCAATGCCTGTTTAATTTGCATGATGCTGGTGCACTACAACCACAAAACGTGGGAAGTCATTGCCGAGGAGCGCACCCTCTTGCGGTCAAATGTACGCGAGGGCACACAAGCTGCGGAAACAAAACTAACTGCTAAGAGTAAAGAGTGAAAAGTCAGGAGAAAGTTTGGGGGGGGGGAGGCAGAGAAGAAGGAGACAACGCCATCGTCCCTTGGGAATGGACGAATACCATGTATTAAAATAGGCATCTATACCATAGGTTGCTTACCTATATAAAATCCATGTGACCCACGATCCTCTGAAAAAAACATTTTCATAAAGGTTTTTAATAAAAAAATTAGTGTTTTTAGTATTAAGTGTAATAATTTAATTTGATAGTTGAAATTGCAAGACATTAACCAGCTTCCTAATTCGTGGGAAGTTTTGTTAATGCAAACCTAATATCATTCTCAATATTTAATTTGTTTCTATCTTTTGTTTTAAATGAAAGTTGAAAATACATTCTCACAGAGCTATTTAGACACAAATGGAACATAAACCCGAAAAGCAAGCATCGTCACATTTTGGTATGAATGATACACACCACACCAAAATTGTGGGAGCAACTTTTCATTAAACAAGTTAAGTACTAAGTAATCATTTCGTAAATCCAAGAATCCACCTTGTAATTCATCGGAAATGAAGGCAACAATAAGAGAGGTAGAAAATAGATTTCTAGTCCATGAAGGTTCGTTTTCTCACAGCACATGGAAGTAATGTTGCAGTTAATTTTTGAAGAGATTTGAGATGCCCAGTAATCTCCGTCAAATTTTCAAAGAATTAATTTCACCATCTTGACATAAAGCTGTTGATGAGCTTTTAGACAATTGTAAACAAGTGAATAAGCAATGTAAGTGATTATGTAAAAATCATCTTGCAATGAGTTACAGTCCTATATGTGGCTGTTTTGATAATATAAATAAAGTTTAAAAACATCACATTTTATAGACTGATATCAAAATATCTTTACTTTAGCAAGTGCCACAAAAAATCCCAAGCTCAAAATATTGTCTAAAAATAATTATTCCTAGTAATCCTGTTAATTAAATCCAATTGATAGAGAAAGACACATTAACCTTATCGTAAAACAGTTTAACCAACTCCCAAACAGGAACGATTTATCTACCACAAATTCGTCCCTCTAGATCAATGGTGGGCAAACTACGGCCGGCGGGCCGCATGCGGCCCGCCAGAGTATATTATGCGGCCCGAATCATTGTACATGTTACGATCTTATGTCGATGGTAATTTTCTTTGTTTAGAATTTTCGCTAAATTTAAAAAAAAATTATTCCGAGTGATCATTAGTTATTAATTGTTAACATCCGTATTCGTTACTGCATTTCATTTCAACTGGGAGTGTCTTTTGTTTATGATTGACAAATTTGTGGTTTTGTAGAAATTGTAATTTAAAAGCGAATATACGTTGATTTAACCATAAATGCTGCAAAAACAATGAAATAAATATTGAAGACGAATGTCGTGCTTTAATTACGAATGGACCTCTAAATATTGCTTCACCAGCGTTGGGAGCAAAGCAGTCTGCTTGCTGTAACGTGAGTGTACGAGCAAGGATTACAACTTAAAAAGACACCACCAAAAAAAAACATTTGGATTTTGGGCACAATTTAAATCATTTCAGGCAAAGCTCTCCGTGTTCTACAGGCAAGCAGGTGAAAACAGGTTTTGCCATCTTCTATTGCTGAAACAAAAAAAAACATTTCTGGTGATACGGCTGACAAGCCCAAGGCTCAGTTGGATGCCTTGGCTGTGGAATTTGACAGGAGGTTCCAAGACTTCAAGAACCTGTAACCACTCTTTAATATCTTCAGTTCATCATATAGTGCACGAGCTGATTAAGCCCCAGGGGATATACAGTTAGAACTGTTTGACCTACAAACAGATTGTGATCTGAAGGAGAAGTTCAAGTCAGTTTTTCTGCTGGAGTTTTATGGATGTTTGCCAGCATCAGCATTTCCACACTTAAAAAACTTTGCTGCAAAACTTTTGTCACTAGTTGGGTCCACATAAATCTGTGAGCAAGCTTTTTCTTGCATGAAAATGAACACGTCTATGAAAAGATCGATGTTAACTGAAAGCAGTCATGTGAACCACGACCAGTAAACTGGTTCGACAATTTAAGAATATTATCCAAAATTTTGAACAGTTACATACTTCTCATTATTTACAATTGTACGCTATGGTCATCTTAAATGACTTCGTCATAGGTATTATGACCTGTAACAATAAACTTTAGTTGAAATAATAATGAATAGTAAAATCTTATTATCAATTAGAAACTGTTTCAATTCGTATTGAAAATGTAATGTACATGTACATGTGTATTAGAATGTGAATGTGAAATAAAATGACAAGTACATGGTTATAATCAATTTTATACGTTGTAAACTGCAATTGAAGTAGACAAAATATGTATGCGGCCCGCCTATAGCAATAACGTTTTCTATGCGCCCTTCTTATAAAAAGTTTGCCCACCCCTGCTCTAGATGCTTGCGAAAGTGAAGACAGTGTGAGAGACGCGTTGTGTTGTTGTGTTGACATTGTATGAGCATGCGAGATGACTTGACTGAATATGAAACACGTGATGTGTGCTGTGAATTGAATTTTGCGTGGTCGTGAACTGAGAGAGAATGGCTGGCCATAAATACAAGGTTCAAGATGTAATGGACGATTGATTAAGAAGTTGTTACATAGACTACAAGCTGTTGATGTCTTGTTTCTTAATTCAATTATTTCTACAGATAGGTTCACCAAAACTACATTGTGCAACTGTGTGGCACAACAAAAAAGCAACAAACAAAACAAAAAAAGGCAAACAAACAAATAAACACACCAAAAAATAAAATAACAGAACTATAAAAAACGTTTTAAGGATTTAGAAAATGTATTACTGAAAAATAAAAGAATTTGTTTATTTTTTCATTGTTAAGGAAACCCAAAACGAGAAGCAGAAAATAAACAGAACAATATTTTTAACTGGAAGACTCAAGAGTTAAGCTTGAAAAAAAAGTAAACTAATTCATCCAATTAGCAACTATTTATATTTACTCCAATCTTCACCGTTTTTAAGATCATTGCACCATTTGCACAGGATCCCTTGGGCAAGAAGAAAAAAAATTGTCTTATCATTTTTTAAAGTTATTTAAATTAATTACGATTAAAATAACTCATTATAAAATGACGTTCAATAATAACCATTTTATAAGAATAAAAATAATTATTCGTTAAATGATCGTTCACCGATGCAATAGAATATGCCGTAAACCCCTTTCCCAAAAAGATCATGGTTTACCATTTTGTTTCATTTGATTGAATTCCTTTTCCCAGATTAACCAGGTTGCTTGGGTGTTAGATTTTTCTGTAGAGATGAGACCTTCCTGAATAATAATTTCAGAATTTTTTTTTCCCTGATTTATTTATGAGATGCTACTGAAACAGACTATAGGACCTCACTTGATTTTTACATTTAATTACATAATTTCAATGCTATAAATTTTATTGTATTACACTTTATGCCATCTTATCGTATCTTATCTTATCTTATCTTATCTTATCTGTTTACAGACGCTCCTTCTATACGGAAGATTATTGCGTCCTACGCTTATCTATGGTTTGTGTTTAGTCCTGCATTTTTATTAAGGATTTAAATGTTGATTAAGTGTTGGTTTTCCTGGATTCTTCAGGCAACCCAATCGACGCCCGCATTCCGGACGGGAAGAATACAAATTTGTATGTGTTTATTCTTGCATACGGAATAAGAAAGGTGTTTTTATCCTTATGTCTATCTGAGGGTTTTATTAAGTTATCTTTGTGTTGTATTTCTAAATTAGAATTAATTGCTTTATGTATGATTACTACTTTGTTCTTGGTTCTTCTATCCTCTAGTGTTTTAAGGTTTAATGATTTAACTAATGGTGTTATTCTTGTCAGTTTTGAATATTTTCCAGTAATGAATCTGGCAGCTCTTTTTTGAATTTGTTCTAGTTTATCAATGCTTTCTTTGGTGGATGGGTCCCATGCAGAAGATGCATATTCTAGTACAGGTCTCACCAAAGTGAGATAGCATTTTAGTTTTATATCTCTATTACATTTGTTAAAGTTTCTTTTTATAAAGCCTAATGTTTTGTTTGATTTTTTAATAACTTCATTGACATGGGGATTCCATGATAGTTTCTCATTTATTAAGACTCCTAAGTATTTTGCATCTTTAGTTTGGGTCAGTTTTTTTCCATGAACGTAATATTTTGAATTTATTTGTTTCTTTTTCTTTGTTACTCTTAACAGACATACTCCATGATAAAGAACACAGTTATAAAGTATATATGTGATTAATTATCTTTGAAAAATGTTGTGTTGTTGTATTGTAAAGGTTGGAAAGGTTTCTAATCAATTAATAAAATAATTTTCTAGAAAATAATTGAGAAGGCAATCCAAAATATTAAACGGGAAAATTTGACTCAAAATCAATATTTTTTGTTCACATAAGAAGTCTGCGACGTGTAGTTTTCAATTATTGTAACAGGTATTTCAAAAATTTAATAAATACATTGACTAGCAATTACTCTTAAAATCAAGCTGCCAAAACATAGAACTGTCCCCTATATTGAAACCAGGGCAAGGTGCAATAAGATTGGGAACTCTTCAAAATAGTTGATAAATAGGAACCTGGTAATCATTTACCTGTCTCGTTTACTGGTATTACCTGTAAATTACTAGGGCACATAATATACAGTAGAGTAATTCATCTCAAGACAAACATAGTGTCCTATTCCCACATCAACAAGCTTAATAAAAATAGATAATATTTAATACAGTTATTTGGTTTAATAGATGGTCATTCAAAATGCTTAGATAATAATAATCAAATATATACAATATTACTATTCTTCGCCAAAGCATTTGACAAGGTTCACCACTGTAGTTTACTCAGTTGCCTGAGCTTGGGAAATATTAAATGGAATTTAAAAAAAAATAATCAGAGTGGTCTTCGTCGAGTACGACGGACAAATAAGAATTTACTAAAAAACCTTAGCTCCTTTGGAATCTCGGGTCCCAAACATCAATGATTCCAACCTTCCTATTGGCTGGAGAGCTAACTGTATTAATTAATTTATCTAAATCAACACAAATGAAGATTAACTCAAAAGTTCCACGAGAAACTGTTATAGGTCCTCCACTCCTTTTAAAAAATATATATATATTTTTAAATAAAATATAAGGGGACGCGGTGGTCGAGTGGCAGCGCGATGGTCAGGGGATCGAATCCATGTGATTTGTTTCCGGGGCCTAGGGCGTCCCTGAGTCACCCCGCTCCGAATGGGTACCTAACACTATTTAGGGGGCTGGGTAATGCGTGGATCACACAAAGCTGTGGCCTGTGAACGCTGCATCACTTGCCAACAGATCATCTGTCATGGTCTGTGGACACAATTATCTTCTGCATAGAAGGAGCGTCTGTATAGATAAGATATATATAAGTGATTTACACAACAGCATCTCAACAGGAACAAAGTTTAATTTATTTGCTGATGATTGTTTAATCTATATAACAATTAAATCTGAAAATGATAACAATGTCCTACAAAAAGCAATAGATACATTAATAAAATGGGAACTAATTGGATTTAGTCTTTCCCTCACGAAAAGTGTCAACTGTTCACAGTCACAAAGAAAAATAAACGAAGAAATTCATAATATTTAATTCATGGAAAACATCTAATCAAAAGTAAAGATGCTTCACAATGAGTAAATGAGAAATTATAATGAAATCCTCATGTCAATGAAGTAATTAAAAATTAAACTAAAACTAACGCTTATCAAAGAGAAGTTGTTGCAGATGTTTTTGGAAAATAAAACTGAAATGCTACCTTACTTAGGAGAGACCTGTGCTAAAATATGCATTTTCTATATGAACCCATCAATCAAAATAAAACATTTAAAAACTAGAAAAAAATTATTCAAAAGTGCTGCCAGATTCATTACTGGAGAATATTTAAAATTAACAAGAGTATACTATTAGTATAAAAGTTTACTTTGGTAAAGTGCGCAAGAATATCTTAAAGTTTGAAAGAGCAGGTGTAAATGGAAAGAGCAGGTGTAAATGGAAAGAGCAGGTGTAAATGAAGAAAAGCATCTTGACCAGGAGAAAGCATAAAACACACAACTTTAAAAAAAAATATTAATAATGTTGTGAAGCTAATAAAAGGTAATTGCGTTGATTATCAAAGCTGCCCATCCTGTTTCTTGAAGTTTGTCGACAAAAATACAAAACACATCTAACCATTTTGGTGGTTCCCCCTATTCAATCTTCATGTACTGAAAGCACTTAAAACAAATATTTTCTAAATTTAAATAAGATGAGTAAAGTTGTAAGAAGATCAGCATTTTAAAAAATTATTATCTCTTGTGTTTTCTAGATTATGCTTGAAAAGCTTTTATTAAATCGTGTATTGGTATTGTAGGGAATTCACAAACTTGCTGTCTTACTAAATATACTACATGTCGAATGGTAGCAGCAACCCTGAGCAAAAGATTATTGAAAGGTTTCATCGAGAAACTCTCCCAGCAACTATGTCCCGCAAGAGAAACTCTACCTAGGAGACCCATTGGGACAGTCCTCTCTGAAGGGGCCACCTGGGCACCCAGAAGCACGGTCGAAATGACCACACATGAGAACTATTAACATTTTTTGAATTAAATAATAATTAAACAACCCCGTAAAACAACGTTTTTGACTATAAATCCCTATAAATGAGACATAACTATAAGTATTGATTATGTTCAAACGCTCCAAACATTTATAGAATGAAACTGACTTAACTCCCCTTTGCTGTAAACGGGGCTGGGTGGTGGGAACGGATGGTTGGACTGAACTCAGCATGACACGTGAATGTAAACAAAAGCACGCCGGTACATATAGTTACATAGACATAAACTAAAAATGCAATAATTTAAAGCGGTACATTTGATCGATCTGAAATTTTGATACGATGCATTGTTAGGTGACACTGGTCAATGTGCAAAATTTCAGCTCGATAGCATCACGGGAAATTTGACATTTTTTACTTTTTGTTTTTCCGCACACGCGTGAACGACAGTCAGAGACAGAGAGAGAGAGAGAGGGGGAGAGAGAGAGAGAGAGAGTGAGAGAGAGAGAGAGAGAGAGAGAGAGAGAGAGAGAGAGAGAGAGAGAGAGAAAGAGAGAGAGAGAGATGACGACAAGATTGCGAAGTTAATATAAGGGATTTAATTAAACAACCCCGTAAAAACAACGTTTTTGACTATAAACCCCTTATATATGAGACAGAACTCAAAGTAATGATATGTTCAATTAAATACGCAACACGCGACAAGCATTTGCTGACTGAAACCAACTGATCTCACCCTGGCTTTAAAACCGGGGGAACGAATGGGGGGAGGGGGCATGGACATTGCTAGCTGGAGTGAACTCAAGTGGCACGTGGAAGGCGAACAATAACAAACTGTGAAATTGAATTCCATATAGTTATATAGAGATAAACTAAAAATTTAATTACGGTACGTTCGATTGATCTGGCATTTTGATACGATGCATTGTTAGGTGACAAGAGTGTATGTGCCAAATTTCAGCTCAATAGCGTTACGGTAAGTGGGTCCTTTTTTACTTTTGTTTTTCAGCCGCCCGACGACGAATGACAGGGAGACAAGATTTTGAAGTTAATATAAGGCATTTAATAAACAACCCCGTAAAAACAAAGTTTTTGACTATAAATCCCTTATATATGAGGCAGAACTTAAAGTATTGATTAAGTTCCAACGTGACACACATTTACAGCCTGAAACTAAGGGAATTCCACCTGGTTAAAACACGAGATGTGGTTACCGATGGCTGGCGTGAAGTCAAGTGACCCGTAAAATGTAAACAATAGCGACTGCTACATATAGTTTTATAGTGATAAACGAACAATGCATTAATTTAATTACAGTAAATTCGATCGATCTGTAACACGAGTCTATGTGCAAAATTTCATCTCGATAGCTTCATGGGGAGTGTGTCATTTTCGACTTTTGTTTTTCCGCCCTCCCGACCCCAAGACAGAGAGAGAGAGAGAGAGAGAGAGAGAGAGAGCGCGAGAGAGAGAGAGAGAGAGAGAGAGAGAGAGAGAGAGAGAGAGATAGATGGAGACGGTGGTGAAGTTAATATAATAGATTTAAAAAGACATACTTTAAAATTTCAAGAGTCTTGGAAAAATTGACATGAGAAGGAGTAACTAGTAAAACGAGATCAGATGCTGGAATTTTACTCAGTTCAATGCAATCTTTTTCTTTTCTGTTATCTCAATTTATGGGAACACGTCTTTTTTAAAAATTAATGCAAACCCATTTCATTTAACAAAGAGATGTGTTAATACAGAACGCTAATATAGAGAGTTGGAGATATCAACTGAACGCCGAGTTAGAAGGAGAAAAAATATGAGTGGGCGACATTCAGAAGACTTGGTTGTATCTTTAGAGAAAGAAGTACAACGAGAAATGTTGTAAATGTTGTTATCCATGGATGGAATTATAAAAGAAAATAAAAGAACGTGTTGATGAGTTGCATGTCCTTGCAAGAAAATATTCGTGTATTATACCATGTAAACTACTAAATGAAGAATTTGAACATCAAATACATTTCTTTATTTTTATGGCCGTACACAGAGCCAGTCATAGCAATTGCTGGGCCCTATGCGACTTGGTATGCGAAAAGGATTGCACGGGCCCCAGTTTGGGTTGAGACAAGGTATTAATAAGGATAATAAGTGAAAATTAAGGTTGCAGTGGCCTAAGACTATCCCTGGCTATACCTACACTACAAGAAGAGGCATTATGTTAGAAAAGCGGGGAAAAGGCCCCCTTGATCTATTAAAATATATTCAACAGTATAGTATACATCTTTGATATAGGAATGTACATTCTTTAATTGCAAGAATTTGTATTTACTTATTTGGCTTAGCAATTAATGAAAAAAAATTAATTTGTTTTGGAAAGTTCTTAGCCGGGATTGTAGTGAGTCAAACTAGGGAAAAGCCACTCCTCCTTTGTATGACACATAAAATAAAAAAAAATTAATTTAAAAAAGCGTAAAAAAAAAGAGTTTTTCGCTATAAATTCTTTATATCCGAGAGATAACTAAAATAATGCTCATTACAAAACGCAGAGCAAGACAATTAAAAAACTCCAAAATTTTATTTATGTCTCTTAAAACATGTTTAATATAATGCGCACCGAACGAGAATATATTTTAAAAGTATCGTCAATATAATACGCACCTTACCGCGCGACAGGAAAAGTTGTTCAATATAATACGCAACAAGACACTAGCAAAAAAAATTAACATGCTACATAGAGATAAATAGAGATAATCTAAAAATGCATTAATTTAATTACAGTACATTCCATCGATCTGAAATTTTAATACCTCATTTTTATTATCGCAAAGAGTCTGCCTACAAAGTTTCAGCTCGCCAGCATAATGGGAAGTGAGTTAAAAATCGATCCAAAGTTTTTTTCGGCAAGAAAGCAATCAAGCAGATCCCACGAGTTAATGTAAATAATTTAAAAACCTCAATGCTACTTTACTTAACGTGTAAGTTTATTTGACTTGGGCTATCGCTTTCTGTTTAAAATTCACTCCCTAGTTACAGAATTTGATTATTATTAGATGTCGAAATATGATTCCCAAAATTTAAAAAAAATAATAGAAATTTCATTCACACTTGTAGAAAAGAAATACCATCCATCATGTGACATTTGCAATGAACTATTTTAAATGTATTTTTATAATTGTATATAAAAATGAAATTTAAAAAAAACTAAGTTTTTAAACCTGCCTATTTCAAGAATTGAAGACCCTAGTTCTAAAAGTACTTGAGTCGCAATTAATAACCGCGTTTTTTTTACATTAAATTCATTTGAATTACTGTTTAAGTTTTATCACGTTAAGTTCGTTTTATGCTCTTAGGTATCACTTAGGAATCTTGTTTTTTTTACTCGTTTGACATCCACCATATCAAAAGGTATAAACAAAACACCTAGTAATTTAAGGATTGTTAACTTAAGGACCACCCCACCGCTCCCCCTAGCTACGCCAATATGTTTAGTCACAGATAATTAATAATCCACAATTTCACGACGCTCCCTGTATGACGTGTTCAATAAGACAAACAATATTCTAAGATTGGCGCCGATCACATGTGTGCGACACAAAGTTTTATCTTATCTTATCTGTTACAGACGCTCCTTCCATACAGAAGATTACTGCGTCCTACGCTTATCTATGGTTTGTGTTTAGTCCTACATTTTTATTAAAGATTTAAATGTTGATGAAGTGTTGGTTTTACTGGTTTCTTCAGGCTACCCATTCCACGCCCGAATTCCGCACGGGAAGAACGCAAATGTGTATGTGTTTGTTCTTGCATACGGAATCAGAAAGGTGTATTTATCCTTATGTCAATCTGAGGGTTGTATTAAGTTATCTTTGTGTTGTATTTCTAAATTAGAATTAATTGCTTTGTGTGTAATTACTACTTTACTCTTGGTTCTTCTATCCTTTAGTGTTGCAAGGTTTAAAAACTTAACTAATTGTGTAATTCTTGTCAGTTATGAATATCCTTCAGTAATGAATATAGCAGGTATTTTTTTGAATTTGTTTTATTTTGTCAGTGGTTTGTTCCCGGGGCCTAAGTCGTCCCTGAGTCACCCAGCTCCGAATGGGTACCCACTTACTATAGTAGTTAGGCGGCTGGGTAATGCGTGGAACCCACAAAGCCGTGGCCTGTGAAGGCTGCATGACTTGCCAACAGATCATCTGTCATGGTCTTTGGACGCAACTATCTTCTGCATAGAAGGAGCGTCTGTATAGATAAGACAGATGGCGACCCCCAGAAAACCCGTAACGACCCCCAAGCAATGGGGTCGTGACCCACTGGTTAAGAAACCGGGATCCAGATCATAAGAATTTTATGAAAGCTTTGTCTATAAAGCAAAAACGCCCCGAGACTGATAATTAAAGATTTCTGGTTTTTAAATACTGTCAGAAATTTCATCGACTTATTATAGTCGTATACCACTGAAAGAATGAGTCTTTTATTATGTGCTTATATTTTAAAATATGCATTTTATAAATACTATATTATAGGATCCTCAGGATTACAAATGTGGTAGATGTTACTATTAAACTTGTCTGCCTTTTAAGGGATTAACTGACTTTCTTGATGAACGCTATGTGAGGATATGATAATGTTAATAATAAACATACAAAATATAGGCTGATATGAATTTTCATGAAAATTAAATTGTGATAATAAAAATAAAAGGCTAATTTTTTGTTTACATTTATAGAGAATGGACCCTGCAAGATTTTATGGCAAGCCACAAAATGGGTAAATGCATAACATAAAAACAGGGTATTAGCTTGCCTGATAGGACGTAACACAACAGCGAACGTTTCGGCAAAGAGCCTTCCTCAACGAACAAATAGTACACAAATAAAACGAATATAACGAAAGAAAAAACTTAGCTGCGGTGAAGTCCAATTAGTCCAGTAGAGATATAGTAAGGAGAGAATAGCAAAAGCTTATATAGGATATGTGGCCAATCAATCAGGTTGTCATTGCAAACACCACATTCATCCCATGTGGTGTTAGGGTCCCATACTCTTGGATCAGTCTATTGTCCAGACTGACCCTGCCGGGTGTGTTGGTACAAGAAACCATGGCGGTGACAGACATGTCGTCGACGCCTTTGTGGTCACGTCCATTGAAGTGTCGGGAAACAGGACACTGTTTGTCTTGTTTAATCGCACGTACATGCTCAGCGATACGGCAAGAGAGTAGCCTCCTCGTCTCACCTATGTACTTCAAACAACAGCGCTTATACATAATGGTGTAGACCAAAAAATTGCGGCTGGTACAAAGAAAGCCATTCCTAATTTTGAATATTCCTTTAGGGAAGACAATCTGGTCCGTTTGGGGAACAAATGGACATGTCTTACAACGAGGACGGCCACATGGCTTGGTGCCCAGATAGGAGGGCGGAATACAAAGACGGCTACTGCAGCTAAGTTTTTTTCTTTCGTTATATTCGTTTTATTTGTGTACTATTTGTTCGTTGAGGAAGGCCCCTTTGCCGAAACTTTCGCTGTTGTGTTACGTCCTGTCAGGCTAAAAAATACCCTGTTTATATGTTATTACATTTACTTATATAATTTATCACTTACTGGGAGCCGGGACTCAAAAGTAGTTTTTCCTAAAATAAAAAAACTGACTCAAAACTAATTCTCCAACGTCTCGTGTAGGTAGAAGCATGCAACTTTGGGAAGTTGTCGATTACACTTCCGCAATGGTAAGAGGCGAAAATGAATTTGAAATTCACACTCTTGGTGGCCGTGGGCCCAAAAAAGTTTTTTTCCTGATATGGTTTATATAAAAATTAAAAATCAATTATTCTATTTCCCGAGAAGGTAGAAGCATGAAACTATGAGTAGTTGTAAAGCAACAGTCCGCGATGGTAAAAGGTAAAACAAAAATTTATAAATTATCACTTAATGGGGGCCGGGTGCCCAATTGTAGTTTTTTTCTTATATTTAAAACTGACTCATCACTAATTCTCCAACTTCCTGTGAAGGTAGAAGCATGAAACTTTGGAAACTTGCTGTCTGAGTATACTCTTTTGGCGATTATTTGCGAAAAAAAATTATAATTTCCATTCATGGGTGGCCGGGGGCCCAAACCCGTTTTTCCCTAAATGGGCTATATAATAATGAATCAACACTAATTCCTCATCTTCACGTGTAGGTAGAATCATGAAACTTTGGAAAGTTGTTAAGTACCCTCCCGCAGTGGCACAGTCGAAAAAAATATAAAATTATCCCTAACTGGGAGGCCGGGGGCCCAAATGTAGTTTTTTTCTTATAAAACTGACTCATCAATAATTCTCCAACTTACCGTGTAAGTAGAAAAATGAAACTTTGGCAAGTTTTTAAGTACCCCGCCCCAATAGTAACAGGCGTAAAAATTATAAAATTATCACTCACTAGGGGGCAGGGGGCCCCAATGTAGTTTTTTTTCTTTATATGTGCTATATAAAACAGACTCATCATTAAATATCCAAATTCACATGTACGTAGGAGCATGAGACTTTGGAAAGATGTTGAGTACCCTCCCGCAATGGTAACATACGAAAAGAGTTTAAATTATCACCTCAATAGGATTACTTAAAGTGAATTTTTACTTTTCGTTTTTGTTTTTGAAGGAACACGACAGACAGATATACAAGAAGGTGAAGTTAATATATGTAGTTTATGTATTATGATCAAGATTGAAATCAATTGGTGTTTTGGCATAGTTAGGGAGAATAAAAGGCGGCTGGGTAATGCGTGGAACCCTTATAGCCATGGCATGTGAGCGCTGCATCACTTGCCAAAATCAACTGCTACCTTGCAGATGGTCTTGGCTGACCAAAGGCTATGGAAGCACATCCAGAAAAAACAGCAGGCTGAAGTCGGAGACCACAGGCCAATTGGCGCAAAACTCGTCGGCACGCAAAACTCAAATTGAGAACGAAGAAGAAGAAGAAGAATTGGTGTTTTGAGTTTGAGTTAAGTGGGTTCTCAACGGTAATTGAAATCCTAATTTCCTCAGCATTGCGCGGGTATTTTGCTAGTAAAGATATAAAACTAAAACGCTATATCACCTTGGTGAGACCTGTACTATAATATTTAGCTTCTGTATGTGACCCATCCACCAAAGAAAACAGATAAACTAGAAAAAATGCAAAAAAGAGCTGCCAGATTCATTACTGGAGAATATTCAAAACTGACAAGAATAACACCATTAGTTAAATCATTAAACCTTTAAACACTAGAGGATAGAAAAACCAAGAATAAAGTATACATTAAACAATTAGTTCTAATTTAGAAATACAACAAAAAGATAACTTAATACAACCCTCAGATAGACATAATGATAAAACACCTTTCTTATTGCGTATGCAGGATCAAACTAATACAAATTTTCATTCTTCCCGTCCGGAATTCGGGCGTGGATTTGGTTGCCCGAAGAAACCAGTAAGCAAAAGCTTTATCAACATTTAAAACGCTAATAAGAATGCAGGGCTAAACACAAACCATAGATAAGCGTATGACGCAATAATCTTCTGTAGAGAAGAAGCGTCTGAAACAGATAAGATAGGATAAGAATTTTTGCATTGTCTATTTGTTCACTATTCTACCATATTGAGCTATTTAAATATAAAAAAACACAACTGTATACTCTTATTAAACAATACAAATTTATTTTAGCTCGTCTTTGATACCATGGGGTCTATGTGACCCCAGGCCTCATTGGTCAGTGTTTTTTTTAACTATCCCGATTAGTGACCTCGCCTGCCACGTATTTTCTCATAATTCCTTTCTAAGTACAGTGTTATCTCGAAATAAGAAAGCTCCAAGATACGAAAGACAACTCGAAAAAATGTTTGTTCCAAGATACGAAATTTTGTTTTTTTAAACTGACAATGTGAAAACTTGTTACAAAAGTAATTCTGGATTTTTTTTTACCAAACAAACGTGTTGGAAATGCAAGCACTCATTGGCATCCTGCTTGGGTTCCACAAAGAGCTCCAAGGAAAGTGCTTCATGTATTTGGGCGAAATATGGTACTGGTAACCTGATGTGTATATCAGCGATAAGTCAAATGTGTAATTGTTTCTAGCATATTTCCTACGTTTCGATGATTGAACCACGAGGGTCCATCGAGGAGATAATTACAAATTGGCACCTATTCACAAAATGTACACGACATTTGTCGCTGCTTGTGAAGCAAACTACACTCCAGGACCTGGATGCAGTGTGGATGAATCTCTCCTCGGATTCAGAGGAAGACATACTTTCAAACAATATATACCAAATAAACCAAGTAAATATGGCATCCAAATATATGTATTGGCTGACAGCAAATCGTTCGACTCGGTTTCTTCAAAAATGTATATGGGTGCTGGTCTCATTGCACCGGGGTTGGCAGTTCAAAACCAAGCTGTTTTGAATTTGAATCCAACAATTTCAGGAACAAACAGAAACATTACCACTGACAATTATTACATGTCTTCCTTTGGCGACGGAGCTAAAATCCAGAAAGCTGGTTGACACGATGAAAAATAACAAAGTCTGCATTCCACCCAGTTTTTTTGGCGAAAGCAGCAGAAGGAACAGTTCAATATGCTTTTGATCATGGAAACGATTTTACTATCTATTGTCCATTGTTCCAATGAAGATCAAGAATGTTGTTTTTCAGTCCACCAAGCATTCCATAAAAAAGACTGATGCAGATACTGGGAAAGAAGAAATAAACGTGTTTTACATCCACGGAAAAGGTGGTGTGGACAGCCATGGTCAAATGTGCAGCTAATACACCAAGTCAAGAAAAACAAATCGTTGGCCAATGAGGGTCTTTTAAGGAATTCTGGACAGCGCAACCTTGAACGCGTGTGTGGTTTTTTTACATAAAATATGCTCGACTTTGGAGAACATACGAAACAAAACGACAAAAGTTCTTGAAGGAACTGGTCCTCGATTTGATCACTCCACATGCACGTCAACGATTGGAAGTGCATCAGACGCTGAAAGATGTCAAAAAGGTCATTCGCAGTTGCGGCATTGATTAATTATATCAAGGCACATCAAATATTGTAATTAAGGGTGCACCAGATTTCAGCTCCGGCAAATCCAGAATCCGTACATTTTTTACAAATCCGGCTCCGGCAAATATTCTTTCTTGAATCCGTCCAAATCCGGCTGGCCGGTTTAGCGATAAAATATATTTAACCGAATAAGAAGAAATAACTGTGTGCCGGTATCATAAAATTGAGTGTAAAAAGACAGTTTTCATAAAAAATAGACAAATAAAAAAAACATTACTCCTTGCACCGCAGGTTGACAAGAGCTTGACCAAAGATGTAAATTTTTAAAATATAAACAATATTCTTTAATAGTTTCTCTCATTGAGCATATAAAATCAGGTTTTTCGATTGCTAAGACTATCGGGTCCGAATAGCCATTAGATTAATAAATAAGATTTATTTAATTTATGATATTTTCAGGAATTCCTGCAAACATTTGTCCACCTTTATTATAAAATATACTAAATTTGGGCGCCCTTACATCATTTTAGACTCCTGGCTGTAGCCTGTTAAGCCCCCCCCCCTTGTAATCCGCCATAGGGTCACACTCACCCTTTGGTACCAAGAAGGTGGCTTTTTTCATGGCACCAGAGCAGGGTTAACCAGTGAAGTTCTCATTCATATGTAGTCAAAAACGTTCAGAATTTTGAATAATCCTTTTTTAATTTCATTGATGTACGCATATTAATTCTTCTGTCATTTTTCCAGAGTTCAAGGACATTTGTGTTTGAAGCAATAAATAATATAATAGTCCAAGTAACTGGCTGGATGTATCATTGGATCCCTAACGCTATGCTATGACGTCATGTTTTAAGCTTTCATTTTAATACAAGGTGTGCAATCAGCAGGTGCGCAAAATAATTATAAATTAAAGATTCTCGACGTTGAAAAAATATTATATGACGTCATTGATTTAGCTAATATTTTATGTTTGGAAAAGGTAACGATGTAAAAAGATTATTAGAGGATTTATAATTATAAAATACTTTGTGTACATTTCAGGATTTTAATATTTCGTATTTTTCAAACAAAGATAAGTTACTTGGGCTTTTGAAAAAAGTGGGCACCTTAGGCGCCCTACAAACCCTAGTTGAGAAATAGTTAATGTAAGTATTTTAAACTATTTACTGCAATCTTGACAGGATATCTTTTGGTAGTACATTTTTAGCATATTATATTTTGATTATCAAGTGTCTTTACTCTGTAAGCTTTCGTTGTTTTTTTTTATTTTTATTTCATGATTTTATATTAGTGTATTCTTAAAAAAATACATAACTAGACCAACCTAGAAAAACATTGGAGAAGAATTCAAGGAACATTGAATAACGAGACAAAAAAACTAATGTTTAAAGAAATAAAGCAAGACAAACTCATACATAATAAACTTTTTAAAAAGTGTTTGGATGGATTATTGAAAAGAGATCCTAAGTGCTTAAGCGTATTAACCAGGCAAGAGAAATGCAATTATCAGCAGCTAAACTGGTAGCAAAAATATAAACACAAAACTGAAGATGTGTGAATACAAAGGGGTACTTCACGCTATTTTTGACCATTTTTAACGTCACAAACTGTCAAATATCTTGGACAAAGTACATCACACTTTCGAACAATAAATATTGTTTAATTAACAAAATAGTTAAAATTTAGTATAAAACACCGTGACGTCACACATGGCCGACCCTTCCCCCCTCCCACTTTCTTACAACCCCCCCCTCTGGAGCGTGACCTACTTTATGGACGGCCCAAAAGCCGTAAAATATTTGTTAGAAAAGTCTGAGTGTCCGACAAGAGTAAAATAAAGCCACACTACTGTAAACGATATAGGAGGCTTGTTAGTAAAGTGGTGAGCTAGTCAACTGGTAGCTAACGGCTGATTGAAGTTTGGGGGACTATACATGACAAGTCATAGAAGAGTAGACCAGATTTAATTTTGAACAAATTTTGAAACAATGCAGTGGTTTCAGGAAAATATAACCCGTGGAAAAAAATTCTTAATGTAAATAATTGTTACATGCAGATGACAGTAAAATCTCAGACAGTGTTTCCCAAGATATATTAAAATTGGAAATTTTGGTTAATTCATTTCAAAAATTGATATCTTCAAAGTTGCCTCTCTTAGTGCTTAACGATGTCAACGAATCTCATAGCAAAATATAATACAGTTAAGAACAAACTTTTTAGAAAGACTTATAAAAAAATTAATGAAAAAGCGTTAAATAATATGTAAAGTTTATAAATTCCTTTGAAAAGCTATGTTTGGAAATTTTATTTAAAGGACATTTTTATTTTATTTTTAATTTTTTTTAAAAAGTTTATATATAATTTTTTTAATGTTTCTTTTAGTATTCATTTTTATTCTGCATTTGATTTTATTATTATCTATTATTTATAGCAGTTTTAAAAAAAATTAAAATTTTCAAATCCTTATCTTCATTTAAAAATAAATCGTGCTTTCATATTTTGCGGAATTCTCTCTATTGAACTCAAGGGCAGATGGGGATATTTTGCACGGAATAGCCTTGTGCAAAAAAGATGTTGCGCGTTGAAGAATTCCTTGCCAAGTAAATTTTTTTTAAGCATATGAGTCACCATAAACAAAACAATAATAATAAAATAGGTGTTAAAAATAAAATAGAAAATATTGTAATTAAAAATAAACTGCTTTATGTTTCATTGACAAGAGTTAATATCAAAAGGAGGTCAATGGAATCCATTTTCAAGAATGATATGAGATATTTCATGTGTCTTAATATTAATTGTTATACAATGTATTGCTTTCTAATTAATTATTGCTTATAACTTATACAATTAAAAACAAAACTAACTTGGATCAGTCACACAAACACACGATTTTTTAAACATTCAATAGTTTATAAATAACAAACAATAAGCTTTAATATATTAAGCTTTATTCTTAGGGGAACTCACTCTCTTGACTTGTATTAGTTTAATAATGTTGAGAGAGCTGTTTTGTTAACAGTCATAGGGCCTCAACAATTAAGGCTATTAAAGGACTTATGTGCACCATCTAGTCCAGCTACCAAGAGCTTTAACAAGCTGAGCAAACTCCTCACAGATCACCATGCGCCTGCACCACCAAAGTTCCTGTGTCGAGCCAGATTTGACGGTAGGACTCATCAACCAAACGACTCTATATCAGAATATGTTGCAGCACTACGTCATCTAAGTGAATTCTGTGAATTCGGCGACACCCTGTCCGACAGACTATGTGAAAAGTTTGTCACCGGTGTGAACAGTCCTGATGTGCAGAGAAAGTTGCTTCTCGAGACAGATCTAACATTGGAAAAAGCAATATAACTTGCAACTTCATTCCAGCAGTCATCCGATGCGGCCAGATCTCTGACGCCCTCAGGGATCCATGCAGTAGACAGCAGGTCAGTCAACAAACAAAAACCCCATCAGAGCAGTTCAACTTGTGCTAAACAGCCTGCAATTTCAAATCCTAGATCTAAATCTAGTAGTAATTATCAAAAATGTCATCGATGCAACGGTCCCCATGCATCTCATCAGTGCAAATTCAAGTCAGCAACTTGCTATAAGTGCAGTAAGCAAGGTCACATTGCCAAGGCCTGCTTTGCAAAGTCTTCGTCTGTTGCTAGATCTAGCCAGTCAAGACAGTACCGCAACCAAAGACAGCACTATGTTAACCATCACCAAGACAGCCTAACCCAACCAATGAACCACTCTACCAGTGAAAATGATCAAACTGATCCGCAGCCGGAGTTCAACCTGTTCTCTGTGAATTCAACAAGTCATGCTCCCATCAACGTACCAGTTTGTATCAACGGTAAGAGCATCATCTTCCAGCTTGACACGGGAGCATCTCTAACCGTCATCACAAAGAAGGACTTTGACGCTGTCACAAGAGGATCAGTGCCTCTACAACCATGTCACAAGTGCCTAACAACATACACAGGTGACAATGTTCCGGTAATAGGAGAGTGTATAGTTCATATAAGCTATAATGGTCAAAGTGTTAAACTTCCTCTTCTTGTGGTTGAAGGAAACGGACCACCATTACTAGGTAGGAACTGGAGAATCTAGTTTTACTTCAATAGATAAAGTTATATCTGAAAATGAAGGTGTCTTTGGTAGTTCAGGATTACTAAATGATAGGACAGTGAAGATAAGCATTAAAGATACAAATCCAAGTTACTGCAAAGCTAGAGTTCCACCTTATGCAATGAGGGATAAAATTAAAAAGGAGCTAAGTAGATTAGAAGCTAATGGCATCATAAAGAAGGTAGACTATTCCGATTGGGCATCGCCCATTGTACCAGTGTTAAAGAAGGATGGTTCTGTAAGAATTTGTGGAGACTATAAAGCTACACTGAATAAGCAAATAGAGCTAAATAGGTACCCTATTCCTAACATTGAGGATATTTCTTTGAAGTTAGCAGGAGGAGACAAATTCACTGAATTAGACTTTAGTCATGCTTACACTCAACTAGAACTTCATTCGGATTCAAAAGTCTATACGACAATAAACACACATAAGGGACTATACCAATATGAAAGACTATGTTTTGGGATATCATCTAGCCCTGGAATTTTCCAGGCTGTCATGGACAGTATTTTTCAGGACATTCCAAATGTTTGTGTTTACTTTGACAATTTATACATAACTGGTAAGAATGACACTGAACATCTTCAAACACTTGATAAAGTCTTGAAAATAGTCGGTGAAAAAGGTTTAAAAATAAACAAAGATAAATGTTAATTCATGCTGACAGATATTAGTTTTCTGGGTTATAAATTGAGCAAGCAAGGTCTCAGACCTCAACCTGAGAAAACAAAAGCCATTAAAGAAGCACCCAAACCTGAAAATACCCAACAGCTAAGAGCTTTTTTGGGCTTGACAAATTACTATGCAAAGTTCATAGGGAATCTGTCTGATAAACTATCACCATTGTACAAGCTGCTGCAGAAAAATGTAACTTGGCACTGGGGTAAACAACAAGATGCTGTTTTTAATGCAGCAAAAGAAGCTTTGTCTTCCGACACCTTACTCGCTCACTATGACCCAGGGAAAAGACTTATCTTAACATGTGATGCTTCACCAGATGGTGTAGGAGCAGTTTTATCTCACATAGATGACAATGGTGACAGACCCATTGCTTTTGCCAGTAGATCTTTGAACCAGGCTGAGAAAAATTATTCTCAGTTAGATAGGGAAGGCTTAGGCATCATTGTTTGGGGAAAACAAACCCCTGCCTGAGCATGCCTCACCAAGGGTGCAAAGGTGGGCTATCACACTAGCCGCATACAATTATGAATTGAAATACAAACCTGGATCTGAGAATAGTGCAGATGGTCTTAGTCGTTTACCTTTAAAAAACCAAAGCCTTAGCTATGTACCAGAAGATGTATTTGTTCTTTTCACTATCATGGATAACTCCAATATAAATGTGAATGATGTTAAGAGAGAAACACAAAAAGATGAGTGCTTGATAAAAGTATATGAGTACTGTAAGAATGGTTGGCCTGAAGAGTCAGTGAATGATGATTTAAGGCCATATAAAATAAGAAAAATAGAGTTAAGTCTAGAATATGGATGTGTGCTATGGAGGTCAAGGGTATTATACCTAAAATGTTACAAAAAGAAGTTTTAAGAACTTTACATGATACACATCTTGGTTCTTCCAAAATGAAGAGTCTTGCACGATCGTGGTTCTGTTGGCCACACATGGATGCTGATATTGAAAGATATGTAAAGCTTTGTTCAAGCTGTGCACAACATTCAAATCAACCAGCTACAGCACCTTTGCAAAACTGGGATTGGCCAATCGAACCATGGAAACGTATCCATATAGATTTTGCAGGACCCTTCATGAACAAAATGTTCTTAATTGTTATTGATTCACATTCTAAGTGGTTAGAAGTTAAAATCATGAACACAATCACTGCAAGTGATACTATTATAGAACTTAAGGAAATATTTTCAACCCATGGGTTACCTGATCAAATTGTTTCAGATAATGGGCCTAGTTTCACTGCTCATGATTTTAAACTGTTTTGTGTATCAAATGGTATTGAGCATATAACCACATCACCCTATCATCCTGCTGGGAATGGTTTGACTGAAAGAGCGGTAGGCATATTCAAAACCGCTATGGTAAAAATGGGTACGGGTAACAAATTTTCTCTCAGGGAAAGAGTTAACAGGTTCTTAGCCAAATACCGCACAACTCCTCATATAACAACAGGTGTTGCACCATGCGAATTGCTGTGTGGTAGAAAAATTAAAACTCACCTAGACCTACTACATCCAACTGTTCAAAGTTCTGTTTCCCAACATCAACATACACAAAAATTAAATCATGACAAAACATCCATTGAGAGAGAGTTTGGGGTTAATGATAATGTGTATCTGAGAAATTATGGGAGAGGGGAAAAATGGATGCAAGGTCAAATTGTTCAATGTACAGGACCTGTGTCTTATAAAGTAAAAACAAATAATGGACTTATTGTCCGTAGACATGCAGACCAGTTAAAAATAACTTGTGCAGATAATGCGTGTGAATCTGTCAATCCCACTAGATCTGACCGGTTCACACCAACTCAGTTTGTTCTACAACCAATGTCTGTTGATATGAGTGAACCAAGTATTCTAGAGTCAGAAAATGTAAATTCTGGAATTAAGGATTTAGATCCTAGACTCCCTGAGCTAGAGAGTCCAGATGGTCAGAATCTTGAGTCACCAAATCAACAGCCACTGAGAAGGTCAAACAGGACAATCAAAGTCCCAGATAAGTTAAACCTTTGATTTTAAAAGTTAAGAGGACCTTGACATCAATGTTTTGTATTGACTTTTGAGGTGTTATTAATTGAAAAGGGATCATTATTCATAATTCAGTTTCATACATTTCTTTATAAAATAGCAATGATAATTCAATCTTTCTATTATTATTGCTTGGCAATTCAAATGTTTTAAAGTTAGAGAATAAAAAGGTAATTTTAAGATACTATCATTTATTCTCTTGAAATTATGTTAGTATTTACTAAGGGTAAAGGGATGTAATATATTAAGCTTTATTCTTAAGGGGAACTCACTCTCTTGACTTGTATTAGTTTAATAATGTTGAGTGATGTCCCTTACATGTTTTAGTAAATAAAGAAACGAGCTATAGAACATGGCTTCCTTGTCACTTGTATTGTATATCTAGAATAATAAAACCACAATCCACTTCAAAGCAATAATTACAATTTTTAACAACATACGTTTATTGTTTTTTTCTTAAGTCAAATTATGTGCATTGAAAACATTAAAAATGTCAGATACAAGAATTTAAATTTTTATTATAGATCGCAAGAGGTCATATCCCAAAAAAAGAAAAGGATAGGACGTATATTTATTCTAAAAAAGAGATTAGAGGATCTCTAAACTCATACAATTTATTAAAATACAAATAAAATTATTGTTAAAAAAACGTAAAAAAACGTAAAAGAACCAAGTTTTTAATTATAAATCCTTTATATACGAGACATAACTAAAAGAATGTTCATTATAATACGCATCGCACGACAATTCAAAAATCCAAAATTTTAGTTGTGACTCAAATATATAAAGGATTTATAGTAAAAAAATGGCTGCTAAATTTCAGCTCGATTTGATCACGGGACAAGTGTTATAAAAACATGTTTAACATAGTGCGCACCACGAGACAGATTAGGAAGTAATAGCATTTACATTTACAGATGGTGAATTTATTTTTAAAAAGTATCGTCAATATAATAAGCACCGCACAGCGCGACAGGAAAGTATTAAAAAGGTTGTTCAATATAATACGCACCGCGACACTCTAGCACAAAAATGTACATACTACATAAAGATAAATAGAGATAATCTAAAACTTTATTAATTTAATTACAGTACATTCGATCGATCTGAAATTTTAATTTTTATCAGCAGCAGCAGTCTGCCTGCAAAAATTCACCTCGCTAGCATACGAGGAAGTGGGTTAAAACTCGAAACAAAGTTTTTTCGACATTCAAGCTAGCAAGCAGACGCCACGCGTTAATATAAAGGATTTAAAATGTACGTAGGTTTTTCTGCCTGCAAATATTTCTTAAAAAATATCCATGCAACGCAAATTTCGGGATGTTTGCACATTAAATGCTTTTAGACAGATCTCAAAATCTCCGCCTTCCTTATTATTATTTTTAAATTTAAAAAAAAGTTATTTCTTTAAAGCCTCCTGATTTCTTTACGTCGCACTGACAGACTCACTATACATCAAAGGAACATATTATTGTGGACAAAAAGGCATATTAAAATATAATCTAGTCATTCTTATTATGCTTTATATAACTAATTTGTTATTGGTCTCTATTAAATTATGTGTGCTAACTCTGACTGAAATGCAAAATAATAATAAGAAGAAAATATAAACAATAGTAACAATAATAGTTATTTAAAAATAAAGAAACATGCAACGCATATCTTAATATACATTAATTATTTAATGATTTCACACAAATGATTGATGAGCCATCAATAAATTACGTCACACTCCGGGGGGGGGGTGTGTGTGGTGGATGAAAGTGTAAAATTGTGGGGGGAGGGGTGGGGTCAGGTCATGTTTGACGTCACTCATGTATTAAAATAAAATTATTTCTAATTTATTTTATTTTTTTTTAGTCTTATTTGATAGCTTTAAAAATATTTGTTTAAAATTTTGTTTAACATTTGAATTAGTTTTATGTCAAAATAGCATGAAACGCGTATCTCATGAACGTGTTGTTCATAAATCTACATTGGACTGATATCGAAGGATCATAAATGGTTTCATAATCATGTTCTTACCAGCCAATATTTCACACAAATTGTGAAATATCAGGACATATAATGTTGCGGAAAAGTATGAAGCTCATATTGCAACGTTTTACATTCGATATTCTTTCATCCTCTAATCACAATCAACCAAACAACTGATTGACTTAGAGCTTCAGAAAGAGCAAATGCAGATTCTCATAAGTTTCCTTAATTTTGTGTGGCACAAAGTCTCAAATTTGATGTCATTTTGCCGAGATCAGAAGGAGTTTTCAAAGAGCAACCATAGGATCTTTATTGTCCATCTTTGCAGACCAGCTTCTTGACCGAATATTCAAAGGATGTCACTTATACTTTGCCTCACAAACAATGTTGAAGAAACATGCAGGACAACACAGAGCTCGGGCTCAGGAGAATGTGCACACCCAAACTGTTCAAGAATCAACTCAGATACAACCCATCCGTGCTTGAGAATCGCTTCTAGAAGGCAAAGAGATCCCAGGGCAGTTATTGCCAGAAGAGAAAATGCACATTTAGAGGCTGTTGAGTGGCTAGAAGAGAAGGAATTGATCTGTCTACAATTATCCTTCCATGAACCTATGATGGTGAAAGATTTATGAACACTTCACTTCACCATGGTAAGATGATGTCCAGTGACAGTTGGCCGCAGTTTGCCCACCTTTACTATAGTATTAAACTCCGATGTTATGAAATTTTATAATACGTTATATAGGATTTTTACTAATTCAAAATTTTTAGTAAATATATTTTCAAAATCTACAGAAAAACATATAATTTCTAAAGCAATATTCGAAGTTTAAGCAATAAGAAATTATAATAATATTGGAAAAAAATTCCTATAAATACTCGGATTATAATTATTTTTTACAGTGTCCTGATCTATTATCTTGTAAATTTATTTTGGTATGTTGTAAGCTGTAATGTTATCTATGTTGTGTTAATATTCTAAACTAAACAAAAGTATGTCCATAAGCTAAATCCTTAAACCTAGAAATATTAGAGGATATAAAAGCAAAGAACAAAATTGAATTGATATAAAAGACATTAACGTCTAGCATTGAAACACAACAAAAACTTACAAAACTTAACTTTAAAACATCAACGGAGAGAAAATGAAAGAGAAAAGTAATAATGGTAATAAATCAATCATTTATTTAAATTCTAACTTTGAAATACAAATTTCCCACAATCTAAATTCAAAACTTAGAAGTAAATGTTAAACCAATTTTCTCGTTTTATTTAGAAAACCAAGCAACTCATCCTTGTTCCTCCCTGACAATAGGGCATTAAAATCTTGGCCTGATAAAGCCAATTAATTCAGAATTCTAACAAAAATGCAAGAATAGACGTAAAGAGTGGTCAGATGATAAATCTTTAGACTTATAAAGTAGTCTAGTTTAACAGGAGCAGACTGTTATAGCGAGAAGGTGCATTTAAGTGTATCTTTTCTCTTAAAGATGAGTTTGCTTTCCCTTATAAAAATAATAAATTACGTGATCACTATTCACTTTTCAGTATAAGTGATCCCAATAATTCAAAACTTAATAATATAGTCAATTGACAAATCATTTAATCATTTCAAATCATCATGAAATCATGAAATTTAAGATTCTTTGAAATGTCCTGAATTCATTCATATCCGCTTACATTCAAGGAATACATTTTACATCAACTTCTTTTAATAAACAGCAAACAAAGTGCCTCATATTACCAGAGTAGGCTCTTCATTAGCAGTTTAGAATATTTGCGCCACCTAGATTGCAAAGTAAGCTTTCTTAGTAGGTGTATAAATGCAAGCAATGTTACTATTAATAGACATTTACAAGACATAAATTAAAGTCTAATTACAATCTGGATTGTAAATTTTATTTGTTGCAAAACATACATATTTTAAGTTAGCCTAATACTTCAGATTTTTATCGAAGTAATTAAAACTTTATATTCTTTTTTTAATTATTGTATTAAAATATGAAAACAAGTGACGAAATTAGAAAACCTAAAGTAAAAGTAAGTTTAATAAATCTTCTTTGTAAAATGATCTGCAGTTCTATCAACATGAAAAGTTTTCATCCAACTAGTTTGAAACATTGTCACGTCACACACATATACATACTTATAGGGACACCATTTAGAAGATTTAATTATAGATTAATATACTTCAAAATACAATTTCACTCAGTAATCAAGTGCACTCTTCTGTGTTAGCAACATACCACTATTTAAACATACTATTAAATTGATTATATAGTTCGAAGATGACAACATTTACTGAAACTTTTCACGAAGTATAAACCGTATACGGTATGATAAATACAAGTACAGATTCCCACCTTTAAACGATGTAGAGGTTCAGAGTATTATACCAGCTTGTTAGTTATTTGTCTTCAAACATTTAGGACAGTTTGGCAGTAGGGCAGTATCCCACTTGACACAGAAGTATAGTATCCAAACATTTGGGCAGTTTATAAGAACCGCAGTGTGTTTGTAGACTAGATCGAAGCCAAAGAAGGCCTTATGGAAATAGAGATGGATTGATAGCTTGAATGTACTACAAATAATATTTTTAAAAAGTTCAGGTGAATCTTTCAAACGTTTGATGCAATATATAAAAAAGATGTTTAGTCATTACAATGTAATATTAATCAAGTTGTACTCATCATGAACATGACTTAATTTTAACATGTAAATATATTTCAAAAAATTTCTTAAGAACAGGACGCCTTTGTGTCTGTTTATTTATCTTTTAGCACAGCTGTTTACCAGGTTTGGATAAATAAATGTTTGCAAATACACCTGTCACGAACCACGATCTAGTCATTAAACTCTTACATCAATAGAAACGAAACGCCTTCCTTCGCTAAGTTAATGGAGTGATACATATGTTGTAAATAATAGTTCGATTTAAAACATTTTCATCGAATACAAAAGGAACATATAATAAAATGTTAAGTTTAGATTTGTATTTTTAATTTCAGCCAATGTGGACTGTATCGTTTGGACAATAAAATTAATTTAATTCACTGCAAGTATTCGTTTTTCACGTTAACTTTAATGTATTCTGCGGGGTATCGTTTCCGAATCTAAGTATATTGCTCCAGTATTACAACCGCCAGATCAAACGAACAAAAATGTTGTCTTATTATCTGAGCATCGGTTGGTGGCTTGTTGTATATAAACCAGAGAAACATGACTACTCTAGTAGACAGAGTTGGGCGACATCTTCTTGACTCCGGAGAGAAGAATTAAACATTTATACACAAGAAGACCAACTTCAAGACGTGCGTAGCTTTCAACGCTGTTAAAGAGCGGTGAAACAAAAAAACTTTACACATTTAAAGCAAGTAATCTATTTTCTTTTTTCCTCATATTTTAAGTAAATCTAAAATATAATTACTTATGTATAATTTTAAACATATTATAAAAGCATTAACAATACCTCTTTCTTTTAAAAAAGTTTAGTAACTTTCGAATGGTCTAAATAAAACTATTTTAACAGTTGTATAGCGATTATCATTATGCTATGTGTTTGTGCAACAGGGCATATATAATATCCAACAAAATTTAAAATTGTATATGATTCAATAAAATGAATAATCTATTTTTATTCATAGGTAATTTTTTTTTATTTCATGCTTAATTTTGTATTAAAATGTAATTGCTAATATCCCTTCTGGTGTGAATATGCCCTCGCGTTAAATATCCTTTTTGTTACGTTACAAAATTTGGAAGCCATGAAATTACAGCGACTTAACCAATTTCGTGAAATAACGAGTTGCAACTTAACGGGACCTATATACGCGTTATAAAAATATAATTAATCAAAATTAATCAATTAATCGATTGTTCCTTGTTTAATCGAACATTTTTTTTAAAAAATCAGCACCAGCCCTAATATATATATATATACATATATATATATATATATATATATATATATATATATATATATATATATATATATATATATATATATATATATATATATATATAACTACTCCTACTATTATGCTAGGACTAGTGTTTACCGTAGTTACGACAATCGAACGACCGCTTACACTGTCTTACACTCATCTTTCAATATGTATACTGTATTGTATAGGCTTATTTATTTACTTTCAAGTCTTCGCATTTTAATCATTTATTCAGCTCGAAACTAAGTGTAAATAAACATTCCCCCCCATTGCACTTTTAAGATCGTTTTTAGTGAGATTGTTGTATCAAAATACACTGTTGTTATGGATATTTTAGAAATGTTTGACCTGAATCTAAAAATAGCCCAATACCCGAATGAGTAATGAAGTTTTCTGGTCTTAGAAATGATTTCTAGGAAATCCTTTTCAGACACGATGGGGATCATCCTACAATTACTTTGCTTGATGTTACTTGTGTCACTTGCATCATCATTTTTCTCTGGCGGCTACGATTTGTCCATCTTAATATTTGAAATGCACATGAATGCGACAATGAGGCAGGTTCCAGGAAGAAATGACACATTTAGGGTAATCATATGTTTCACGTGTTCCATTTTCAAAACTAACGTTTACAATTCTTCAACTAAATTTAGCCAAGTAAAATTAATTAATATATTTTTAAAAATTTAGGCAAAGAAAAATTGACAATTAAGTGAATTTTCTCGAAGATAATTTTTACGACAAGATACATATTAGGGTTAACCGAAATAACGGCCCCGGTCGAAACGGCCCTGGCCTGATAGACGGACTAGTCAAAAATACAATCAAATAGTATATTAGTACTTTACTCACCTATTCAATGTCAGGTTTAGTTCATAAGAAGCAATAATAATGACGTCACAAGAAAAAATTTAATAACAGTTACTCGACATGGTACCAAGCCACCAATTGTTTGTTGAGAAGAAATAATATAATAACACAAGAAATAATGTTACAATTTAAACAACTTGTTTTCAGGGTGAAAAAGTTGACAAAGGCTTAAAATGCAAAAACAAAATAAATGTAAATTTTTTGTTAAAAAAGTAAACAATTTCTATCCTCGCCATGCCAATTTTTCAACGAAAATTTTCATCTACCAACATTATAATCTATTGTCCTTTCTCTTTCTCGCTAGTGCTACAATGTAACTTGAAATTTAACTTATTAAGAAATAATATTATTAAAAATTCTTCGTTTACGCAGAATTATAAATATGGAAATACCTTACAGTAAATATTTCGTATTTTAAATAGTATACAAGAAATTAATAAAAAGTTATAAGATGTTCATAAGGTTGCAAGTTAATATGAGATATTTGGGGTTTCTCTTAGTTCTTGTAATAATGAAGTGGTCTAAATGAGATAAACTGATGGCATTACAGTTATTATAATTGTAATTTGTGTTAAGTAAAAATTAAACATAAGAGTTAAACCGTTGTCTAATGTGTACAGTTGGTCTTATTCTTAACAATGTTGTAATTCATCAAATTTTTATTTTGAGTATCTGCCTTACTCGACAAATCGGTCTAGACTGTTTTATCTTCATAGATGGTTTATATAACTTTTTTTAAAAATGTTATGTGTTAACGGAAGGCTAACCAACTATAATATTGATTTTCGGAACTTTTGAATGAAAAATTAAAAATAAAATGTCGGTGGGCAACACCCAGAGACAATGGCAGTAATACTAATAAGTGTGGTCTCAAAATTTAATTTGGGAAATTGTTTCAGGAAAATATTATCCTTTGAAAGTGAAGCAGTAATTTTTTAATTTTTTTTTAAAAAGCATATTGCCAGAATAAAACAGAAAACCACAACACTAAACCTTTGATATTTGAGAATATTGTGATGCTAATCACAGATAATTTTGCCTGGCTTTTTCCTTGAAGTTTGCCGACAATCACACAAAGCAACATCTGTCAATTGTAATTGGGCACCTTTATGTTACATTCTTGCACTGAAAACTTGTTTTAAAAATAATTGCTAAATTGTCCTTTAATGAGTTCAGTCGGAAGGAGAGAATCGATTTTTAAAAATTTCCCGTGTTTTCTAGTTTATGCTTGGAAAGCTTTCGGTATTGCGAGTAAATCAAAAACTTGCTGTCTTTCTTAAGTCTTAATACAGTTAAAACATTTTAATAATGATCATTATAGGAAATTTTGCTAGAAGATTTTAGCGACAAATTAGGGCTCTAAATCAATCTAAAGTTATTAACGTATTTTTATTGTTTGCAATGGAATAAAACACGATGTAAGGTGTGTTGAGATCAAAATTATTTAAGTCACTAGATTAGTAAAATCAGTAAAGTATTCACAGTTGATTACAGCTTTATTTAACTTAGCATTGTGGCGCATAATACGTAGGAATTTTATTTTTCAACTGTATGATATTGAAACAATTCAGAATCTTCATTTACTATAAATAAATGTTTTAAAATTATCTTATTTCCGGAACCATGTATTATTGATATAAAATGTAAAATCTTTAAGTTGGGTTGATACTGTATTTTGTTTTATAAAACGCTAACATTGGGTAAATGGCAAATATTCTTAAAGACCTTGTATAAAAGTGATATATATAACTGATACAATTTAAATACTCTATTAGGAAGCTGTAGCCTAGATTTTAATGTTATGATGAATATTATAACGTTGGCTCTTTTTATTTTGGCGGGAAACACACGAAAGTATTAAGTATTTATTAGATAATCAGTGAGTGAGCCGTTCAATAAATAATTATGCAAGAGTCTTAATTGACTGTTTGTGTAGTTATGTTTTTGCACACAAAATGATACATTTAGTGTTGATTATGGATGACCGATTCGAAGCAAGTTTTCTTAACATGTATTTTTAATATTTTCGTAAACTACCACTTAAAATGATTTCATTATTTAACATAATATCTTGTTTAATCGATTCTTTTTTATGTTTATAAATGTATTAATTAGGATTTACAAATAAAACATTCTAAAAAATTATCTCGGAATTAAAATATATCTCATTTTTTTTTATTTCAGGGGACAACCATTCGTACATTTAAATTGCTACATCATAATATTATTTTTATAGCTAACTGCAAAAACGTTTTTAATTATTATTTTTGTACAAAACTAAAACCAATTGATGTTAATTTAATTGAAAAGACAAAATAACAGAAAAACAGCAATAGATCGGCTTCAAATATTTAAAACGAAAATAAATCAGTTTTTTTATAGTAACCGTTCATACATTAAATATTATATTGAATTTAATCGTGGTTATACAGATAATCTTTAATGACACATTACCTATAACAAGTAGCCCTTTGTACTCTCCGAGATAAAAATCAAAATATCCATAATTAATTTCACCATAACTATATGTTAAAGAGTAATGAAGGAAAGGAAACTTTTGAATTTATAGAATAAGATAATCGAAAGGGGCTTCAACATTTTGGGAGATGTGATTTAAATAAGAGTTAATTAACATTACAGCTAACCATTAAGTTATTGTGAACAATGTTTCCAAAACTAAAGCATAATGTAATTAAGTTATAACATTTCACAAGTTCATATTAAAAAAAATCCTATTTCAATAGTTAATGTATGTATTTATGTTTATTTATTGCACTTTTTTATGTTTACTTATCTGGCGTTGCAAGCTGTAAGAGGTTTTGAGAGTGTTCTTTTTCATTATCAGGGGAAATAACTTTTGCTTAAAACTCGCGCGGCGCAGCTGCGAGGAAAGATTCAGTTAGCGTTGGAAACATATTTAATTTCTTGATAATCGACCCTCTAAATAGCAAAGTCCGTCGGAAAGTTAATATTACGACGGACCTTGAGATCATGCCATCAAAATAAGTACGTTTATCGAATTCAGTCAAGGCAGGTAAGTAGCCTACCAAATATAGCAAGGCTAAGACCTTAAATATTAGAGCGATTAACATGGCGAAACGTGTCCATTTTTGTGACCGTTACAATTAGAATTTGGATATGTATTATGATTAATTTTTCTAACGTCAGGGTCCCAATGCCCTTTACTTTTTAAATATGAGCTGGCGAAATCTGAGGAATCAAATTTGATCAAGTAGCATCCATTTTAGCAAGAACCCTTCGTGGAAGTGTTTACAAAAAATGTTAGCAAAGTTTCATAGTGATTGGATGTATGGGGCGGTCTGCAAATGTTTATACTAATATTCATGAACTTTATTTAACAAAGTGGTCCAAGGTTGTCATTGCAAAGGCGGGGGTGGAAGATAAGCATCCACTCCTCTAGAAATGCCCTAAAAGGCTTGCGTCTCTTAATGCCTCTGTCAACCAAAATCCAGCTCCTGGCCTTCTCGCGTGGCTCACACAAAAGCCCGGCGGACCATGTTTCTACTAACAGGAGAAGGGGTGAAGGCGGTCAACTGGCGCCTCAAAACCAGTAGCTTCGGGTAGATGAGACTCGTTAACCATGGTCGGTAGCTCATCTAGGAGAGGGAAACTCTTATTCTAAACCTCCGCTGCCTTGCGGCTAAACCCTCATGGGAAAGGCTAGGGGACTAAAACCCGACAGAAAATCAGGAAATGGAGCTCCTAAGGCGGTCTGCTACTGAAACAATTTGCATTCCGGCAGCTCCTGCGATGCGAATGGTGAAAAGCCGTATCGACATTAGTCGTTCCATTGGATCCACCATTGGCGTGGAGAGGGGGGATCTGCTGTTTGGGCAGCAGCTGGTTCTCCATAGTAACACGCCCAGGCTTTATCTTTATTGGAGAGGACACTCCAGCATTGCCGCAAGGTGTGAACACAACACGGGAAGCAGCAGTTTACCGGTTATAAGCCATAGCTCAATTGGCGTAGAGCTAGGCGCCAGGGCTTGTTTCTGACGGTGGGAGAGATCACCATGTCTCAATGGATCGCTACCACCCGCCTCAAGCTGGGCAGCCCCCAGCCAATAATGTGCTATCCCGCCATGGCCTACCTGCTCCACTGGGTGCGTGGAGCTCAGAGGAACGTCTCAACAAGTAGGCCAGTAAATTCGGCACCTAGAAATAAAAAAAAACAAAAGATAAGAAGACTCCAGCTCTTCGCCTACCAAGCTGGAACGTTAGGACTATGTGTCCAGGCATTACTGCCGACCTGCAGCTTATCGATGATGCCAGGAAGACAGCCATCATTGACAGGGAGCTTGCCAGACTAAACATCTACATTGCCTGCCTTCAGGAGACTAGACTCCCAGAAAATGGTACCATAAAAGAATGCAACTACACTTTCTTCTGGCAGGGTGGACCAATGGACACACCAAGGCAACATGGGGTTGGTTTTGCCATAAAAAATGGACTCTGCTCCTCCATAGAACCCCCAACAAAGGGCACTAACAGAATACTAACAATACGACTATCTACGTCCTCAGGATTAGCCAACATCATCAGTGCTTATGCTCCAACCTTATCCTCGAGCTCAGAAGCGAAAGACCAGTTCTATGAAGATCTCAATCAAACACTAGCCAGCATACCCACCAATGAAGCAATCTACATCCTTGGTGACTTCAATGCAAGAGTTGGAAGTGATCACATGGCCTGGCCAACTTGCCTCGGTTATTTTGGAAGAGGCAGGCTAAATGAGAATAGGCAGAGATTACTAGAGATGTGCTGCTTACATGGTCTATGTGTCACAAATACTTTCTTCAACTGCAAAGCAATCCACCAAGTGTCATGGAGGCATCCCCGCTCTAAACACTGGCACCAACTAGATCTCATCATCACAAGACGCACACAACTGGCCAGTGTCCTCCGTTCACGCAGTTACCACAGTGCAGACTGCGACACAGATCATTCCTTAGTGGCTAGCAAGGTGAGGTTACTGCCAAAGAAATTGTACCGAAACAAAAACAAGGGAAAGCCACGCATAGGCATCTGCTCCACCAAGAATCCAGAGAGAACAGCAGAATACACCCAGAGACTACAAGAAGCTCTTGTACAAATGCCCCCAGTAGACACTATTGAGTCCAAGTGGTCACATCTGCGGGACACCATATATGGCTCAGCTATTGCAGCATTCGGCAAGAGAGAACGCAAAAGTGCAGACTGGTTTGAAGCCCACTGGGAGGAAATGAAGCATGTCACCGATGCAAAAAGAAAGGCTCTTTTAGCCTATAAAGACATGCCTTGCCCAGAAACTCTACATTCCCTTAAGAGCGCCAAGAAAAATGCCCAGCAAGCAGCTCGCCACTACGCTAACACGTATTGGCTCAATCTCAGTTCCAGCATACAGTCAGCTGCTGATAGAGGCGATACAAAGGCTATGCACGAGAATATAAAACAAGCAACAGGCCCTCTGACCTCCAAGACAGCACCCTTAATGTCAAAAGCAGGGGAAATTATCACTGATTGGGACAAGCAACTCAAACGGTGGATCGAGCACTACCTGGAATTGTACGCAACTATAAACCATGTCTCAACTGCTGCCCTGGACGATATCCCAGACCTGTCGGTCATGGAAGAGCTCTATAGCCTACCCACAATGGTCGAGCTAAGTAGAACCATAGATTGCCTAGCATGCGGGAAAGCCCCTGGTAATGATGGAATTCCACCAGAAGTTCTCAAATGTGGAAAAGAAATACTTTTACAGCCTTTGCATGACCTCCTCACTCTGTGCTGGGAACAGGGGCAGATACCACAGAAGTTAAAAGATGCCAACATTGTTACACTGCATACAAATAAAGGAGACAAGAGTGACTGCAACAACTATCGTGGAATCTCTCTCCTCAGTATAGTTGGAAAGGCCTTCGCCCGAGTTGCATTGACACGCCTGCAGACCCTAGCATCGCATGTACTCCCAGAATCGCAGTGCGGCTTTCGAGCCGGAAGATCAACCATAGACATGATCTTCTCTCTGCGCCAGCTGCAGGAGAAATGCAGGGAGCAACATATGCCTCTATACATCGCGTTCGTCGACCTAACTAAAGCTTTTGATCTTGTCAGCAGAAGCGGTCTTTTCAAGATCTTAGTAAAAATAGGCTGCCCTACACATCTGCTTAACATCATCAAGCAATTCCATGAAAACATGCAGGGCACAGTGTGCTATAACGGTGCCACCTCTGAGGCTTTCCCAGTAAGTAGTGGAGTAAAGCAAGGCTGCGTGTTGGCACCTACTCTATTCGCAATATTCTTTTCCATCTTACTTCAGTATGCCTTCAAGAACAACAGCGAGGAGATATACATACACACCAGAGCTGACGGGAGATTATTCAATATTGCCCGACTTAAAGCCAAGACCAAAATAAGGAGGATTGTGCTGCGCGAACTCTTATTTGCAGACGATGCCGCCTTAATATCCCACACAGCAGACGGCCTGCAGAACCTTGTATCCAGCTTCTCCGCTGCCTACAAAGAGTTTGGCCTGACCATAAGTATAAAGAAAACCAACATTATGGCACAGGATGCTGCCTCTCTCCCGACTATCACCATTGACGACTGCAACCTGGATGCTGTTGACAGTTTTACTTATCTGGGATCAAACATCTCGAGCACCCTCTCACTGGAAGATGAGATAAGTAGTAGGATAGGGAAGGCAGCAACTGTTATGGCTAGACTGTACAAAAGAGTCTGGTCAAATGCCAAACTCACAGCAAGGACTAAGCTGCAGGTATACCAGGCCTGTGTACTGAGCACTCTCCTCTATGGATGCAAGTCTTGGACCACATATACCAGGCATGAAAGAAGGCTCAATAGCTTCCACCTCAGATGCCAGCGCCGCATCCTAGACATCAAATGGCAAGAGAAAGTCCCCAACACAGAGGTCCTGGCTCAAGCAAGCATGAGTAGTATTGCAGCAATATTAAGCCAAAGACGCCTCCGTTGGCTTGGACACGTCAAGAGGATGCAAAGTGGTCGCATACCCAAGGATGTGCTTTACAGCGAGCTGGCGACAGGGAAAAGGTCGGTTGGTCAGCCATGTCTCAAATACGTGTACATATACAAGAGAGACATGAAAGTAGCCAACATTGATATACAAAACTAGGAAAACCTGGCAGATGATAGTTACAGGTGGCGGGCTATAGTGAAAGAAGGATCACTAAGAGCAGAGGAGCAAACTAGGGCAGAAGCAGTCGGGAAAAGAGCGAGGAGAAAGGCCAGGCAACACTGCCCCACTGCTTTCGTGTGTGTGTCATGCAGAAGAGACTGCCACTCAAGGATTGGTCTCATCAGCCACACCAAGAGCTGCAAATAATAAAGATAAATCTGTCGTCTTTCGTAGACGGACAGATGCCATACATATTTAACAAATGCTACTAGGGGTGCCCTTGCCTAAAGAGCACAAATGTAAAGTTCAAGAGGCTTGAATATTTCAGTGTGTATCATGAGGAAGATATATGTCAATATTTGTCAAGATTGTGTAAAACTAAATAGGGAATAATAATAATTATAATCAAAATTTTAAAAAATGTAAATGTTTTTAGTCTTAAATTTAACTAAAACAATATATTGGGATCCTTGGCACGGAAGCCATTGAAATTGGGATTTCAATAACCTTGATCATATTAATATTGTCTTTGGAAATATAACAAAGATGCCGAGTAGTTATAATGGCCAACATAACTCTATGAATTAATGCATTTAATTAAGGAAACAAAGCTGTTCTTATCTATATATATAAAAATCAAAGTATGTCTGTATGTATGTCCTCTATAGCTGACTAAACCATTCATCCGATTGCCATGAAACTTTTGGAGACTTTTGAGTACGCTCCTGGGATGGTAATAGGCAACTTTTTTTTTGCAAAAGTTAACACTCATGGGTAGGGTGTTTCATTGAGATATGGCAAAAAATGAAATGTGTGCTATAGAGCAAGACACCCTCCCAAGTTTTTACATCTGCTAATAATAATATATTGGTAAATTTTTAGCTTTAAATTCTAACTACAAGACGGTGCTCAAGAGCAATAAAATATCTAAATTTTACAAAATTCGAGCAAAATGAAGCAATACGCATATGTTAAATGTTTTAAAATTAAAACCCGCAATAGCTTTTTAATATCAACAGTTCAACACTCTTTTGCAAATTAACCACTAAGCCTAAACATATGGTTATGGAATTTGTCACAATTAAAAGGTCAAATTGTGCTGTTCCATAAAAAATCTTGAAAATTTAACCATCTCAAATTCAAGTCACAAAAGCATGCATTATCAGTCAATTTTATTGTCATTCCGACATTAAGGCCTGAACAGCAGACTTTTTGGTGATTTGTGTTGGAACAGCCTTGCGGTTTGCTTCCACTACTTGCAATAAGAGTTGTTTTTCTTCTTCGACGTTAGTAAGCAGTGTGTTGTATTCTTCAAAAAGCTTCACCGCTCGCTCTGCAGTGTCGTTCACAACACGTAATAATGACTTGAATCGTGACTGGCTATATCAATACTGTTCACTTGCAGGCCACTCTTGTGGTGGCAAATAAAGAAAGGCACTGTCAATGTTATAACAAAGTAGGTTCCTAGTTTTGGTAGTTGCAAAGTCACTTAAACAGACATCTGGTTTCATTAGAATCTCCACGCACCTTTCGTTCGCCAGCCCCACAGTTCATTCATTCCATGCACAATTCCCATCTTTGCAGCTGCTGTCACATGATCTGAGAACAGGGCTAATCCAACAAGCTCGTCTGAAAGATACCAGAGATGATTTTCTAGGACCTTTCTTGCATCTGTACTGATGTCAGGACCGATGATCTGGTAACTGCTGAGATCAATCTACAGCTGTAAATCACAGGATGGAGCTTCAGTTGCACGGGGAGCAGTTACCCAATGCTTGGTGTAAATTAGTGCACCAAACCAAATAAAGCGCTCAACTTGGGCTTCTTTTTTCTTTGTAATCTTGAATACATCTGTTTGGTTGCGGAAGAGATATATTTTCATGGCTTAAATTAATTTTGCCATCCAGCGAGCACGATGTACTGGTCCTGGAGCCCTCCAGTGGATTGTACTCGGTGGATGTCCCAAAACAAAGAGTCAACTCAATAACCTCCATGTAATCCTCTCTGACTTGTTCCTTTAGGTGCTCTTTGGTCAGGACTGCATGGTTGCATCTGATAAACTGTGGAAGCTACAGGTTTCACCTGGAATTCTGAAAAATTCTGCCTGGTGATGACACTTCAACAGTGTTTGGGTCGTTTGAAAAGTGGGATATCTGGGGAATTTGAAGGTGCACAGCAGATGGTGAAAACCTTTGACAAGATGATCTCTATTACATGATGGCGACAGGCTAACCGATGAAGTTAAATACCCAGCCTGTCTTCAAGGCCAACACATACTCCATTTATTCTGCTGGTATTTACTGAGGTTGTGTCCAAGCACATAGCCTGAACCTTCTCAACCAGCTGACACTCCACCAAAAATTTTTGAACAGCATTTGCTTCATTCTCACTAGTTCCAGAGCTCATCTTTGGCACATCTGTTTGTCCATCCCATCACCTGAAACTAAAACTGGTAGCCTGTCAACTGAGCCTTCCCCAAATATTTCTGGAAGTATCTTTCCATTCCAATGGATTACTAATGGGCAAGTTGGCTCAAAAGTATCTTTCATTGCTTTAGAAATTTCATGCCTAGCACTTCACCACGCTCGTTGAATAGTGCTACGCGAAATAGGATGTGCATTTGGATCGTGACCAAGGGCTGCAGCAATAGGAATAAGTAGTCGAACAGCTTGACGATCAGATGTTTTATTACAGTCAAAGCACTTGTACACTTGAATTGAACAATTGGTGTCGAGAGGTTTTCTTTACTTGAGTTATCGTGTTTTGCTGTTTACCTGATTTGCTAATTTTGGTCGGTATGTACTATCATCATATTCAGTTTCATAATGAAGAACACTGCTTGCAAATGCACAGTCATCATCAGGCTGGGCAAGGCAAGGGAGGCTGCTACTGTTGATACTGGAGGTTGCGAAACCTTCCGCTTTCTTTCCTCTTCTTTTTGTCGCCTCAGTTCTGATCTTTGTGTTTTTCAGTTAACTCAAACACTTTTAGTGTTTATTATGTTCAGTAACAAGATTAATTTACTATATTACTTTTTCAATTGGCCTTTAAAATAGTGAGACCCGATAAGCACTAAGTTTACAGAAAACAAGCAATAAAGACACACAAATTAATTATTATATCAACAAATATGGCAGAAGGTAACACTAAACAGGAAGTTATGACAAGGAATAGTTAAACAGCCAACCCTAAGTAAATAAAATATAACACAAAGAGCATGATACAGTACTTAAGTATGCAAAATGAAAATTACATGAAATTTCGGTAATTTTCGATGAAATTTTGAAAATCCATGGTCATTGAGCATCACCTTGCAGTTGACACAAGAGGCTGAAACTTTGCTCTAATTAAAGGTTTGCTATAAGGAAAAAAGTTAGAGGGTGTCTTGCGCTGTAGGTGAAATTTGAGTTTTTTGGGCCACCCTACTCATGGGGCACCGGGGGCCCATAATAGGATTTTAATTCTGATATGAGCTATATAAAAACTAGTTTAAGTGTTAGATAATGAGAAATAACTGGTTTTTTCACCAAATTCGGTAGATAAAAACTTAAGAGCCTATATTAAATTACTATAGGCACTGAACTCCTAATGTCCATTTACTCGGGGCTGGGGGCCCTTATTGTGTTTTTTTTACTAAACTTTTAATATTGTATTCCCAATTCAATTTTACACGATATTGAGAAATATAGATACATATTTGTTATGAAATTGATTGAAATGAACAGATTTTCGATCTTCACATGTTAAACTGATGGGCCTGGTGACCCTTAATATAATTCCTTTTTTATCTATATGTATTCCTTTTTACTGAGATCGTTGCAACGCACGATGGGTCTGCTAGTAGCATATAAAACAAGTCAAATCGTAAAACAAAAAGTGCATTTCTAGTATACTTTATAAACTTGCATTATTATTAGAATGTATAAACAAAGAGACTAACTGAACCTTTTTGAGATCGATTGCATTTAGGCAGTACATGTAGTTTATTGTTGGAGTGGAGTATATAAATGTATAACGATAACAATGAGTAACTAGGTCACTAAGTTCTTAATCCTACGACAAATCTTGGTTTTAATATATGTTAACCACTCATAAAAACGAGTAATTTGTGTAATTACATTGACATTATCATTTAATTTAACATTGTCTTATTCTTAACTTTTAATTTTTGTGTTGGGGATACTCCTCTCATTAAATTCCAATGTATAGTAACAGACACATTGAATAAATTTATCGTAAAACAGATAACTCCAACTCCCAAACAAGGAAGGCTGTATGATTCCATTGTATAGTAACAGACACAGTAACCTTATCGTAAAACAGATAACTCAAACTCCCAAATAAGGACGCTGTATAATTCCATTGCATAGTAACAGACACATTAACCTTGTAAAACAGATTGCTCAAACTCCCAAACAGTGACGCTGTATATTCCCCAAAACTGTTAAACTACATGCTCGGAAAAGCGAAGTCAGTATCACCAAAACTACATTGTGCCACATGGCGAAACAAAAAAATATTATTAATAAATAGAAGTTAAAAAAAAGATTTTAAAAAACACGTTTTTATAAGCGGACTAAAAAGAAGAAAATAAGTTAAAACTTATTAGTTCAAGTACTTCAATTTAAATGACTAAAAACGTGGGGCGGGCGTTTATGAAGTTTAACATATGCGGGTCACCCATTCTCTCACTTATAGATCCCTCTTTTGCCTTCTAAATTAGAAATCTTTAATTTTTATACCAAAACACCCGTCCCACGTTTCTAGACATATTAAATCGAAGTACTTGAACTAATAAGTTTTAACTTATTTTCTTCTTTTTAGTCCGCTTATAAAAACGTGGTTTTTAAGAATCTTTTTTTTACTTCTATTTATTTTATTCTTTTTAGTCCACTTATAAAAACCTGGTTTTTGAAAATATTTTTTACCTCTATTTATTTTACCAAACACCTCACAAGCGCCCGCCCAACGTTTTAAAAACATTGTGATGTGGTCACGGGGTGAAGTTACGCATGTCAACAAAAGCAGACGGTACAGATTCTTTTATATAGACTATAGATAAAATAAAAAGTTCAATACTTTAATAACGGTACATTTGATCGATCTGAAATTGTGATACAATGCATTGTCATCCAAGATCTATCTTTGGTAAAATTTTCAGATCTCTAGGACCATCAGAAGTGGTTCAATTTTACGTTGGCAGATTTGAAAAAGTATCGGACAAACCAAGAAACCAACAAACAATGCCACAGGAACGAAAGTAGCGAGTTATTAAAAACGTGGTAAAAAAACATATCTATGAAAAAACGTTTTAAAAATTTTTTTAAAATGTATTAATGAAAATTTAAACAATTTATTTCATTTTTTCATAGTAAAGGAATAAAGGTCAAGCAGCAGAAAATAATCCCAACAATATTTTTCCTTGAAGACTGTAGAGTTAAGATTGCAATACATGTCACTAATTAATCCAATCAGCGACTTTTTATATTTATTCCAATTTTCACCATTTTTAGGATAACAGCACCATTTGCACAGGATCCCACGGAGAAGAAGAAAAAACTGTTTGCAAAATGTTATACATTATTTAAATTAAGTACCATTAAAGCGGCAGCTAGGTCGCGAAGTCAATAGTGCGCTCGCCTCACCAGCTGAGGGGCGTGGGATCGAGCCCACGCAATGCCACAATATAACTGATACTCTTAGAAAGTCCTCTCCTGGAAGGGAATTGATGCACCCACCAGGTATAAACAAGCCTTGAGTAAGCTCTAATGGAAACATTAGGGATCTTCTACGACCTCTACCATTAAAATAACACATTATAAATTGACCTTAAATATTAATCATTTTAACAAAAAATAGTAATCAAATTTGTTTAAGTAAAAAGTATGTACCGGTTTTTGTTTTGCTATTCCGTCCTCTTCCCCTGTCTCTTTGAAGTTTCTTCGGACTCGAAATCTAGGCGGTTAAAGTTCCTAAAAAAATAATAAATACCCACATAATTTTTTATAAACATAATTGCATGGACAACTTAGTTGCCACAAAAAAATATTTGAAAATTGTATTCACATGATTCCTTTGAGAAAGCAATGTGGGGCAAACAGCTAAACATATTTTAATAAATGGGAAGCGGAAGCAAACTCATTTTAAAAATAATAATAATTATTATTGTGCTTTTAAATGGATATGTATCTCAAAAATGCTGAAGGCTCCTAAATATATACCAGTTCAGACGAAACAAATCAAATTCTAAATAAAATATATAACTATATACAAATGTACATCTTATATTACTTTTATTTCTTTCAGCATTTAACAGAACGAACTAAAGAAGAAAAGTAAGCCTTTTGATTTAAAAAAAAAGTATTATTAAAATTAAACAACTAACTTGATTATTTTAATAAATTAAAACAATTGATTAGTATTCATAGTTTAATGAAGAGCAAAAGATTCATAGTTTTAATATTTTGTCCTTTTTTCCAGATAATTCTTGCGCTGTTTGGAGGCGATTAGCATTTAGTAAAACTTGGATAGAAAGGAAAAGAAATTAAAGATTTAACAATTTCGTATTGGAATAATTTCTTCATTTAAATTTTAGCAAAAAGGAAATCATTTTAGAGAAGAATTAAACATTTTAACAATCCATTATAACTCTTAAGATTACATTGATCGAAATAATAAAAAAAAGTATTTTCAATTTAATAATGCAATATGAAAGTTGCATTTTGAGAAGTTGTAAGAGAACAAATAAAAACTAATTAAATCTATTTGTTCAAAGAACTCTTAAAATGTATAATTAAACGGCCAAGTTCAGTGTTATTGAAACAGATTAGGGTTGGTCCATAAATTACGTCACGCTCCGGAGGGCAGGGAGGGGGTGTAAGAATCTTGGACAGTTAGTGACAGCGGGAGGGGGGTTCCGGCCATGTGTGACGTCACGGTGTGTTATATTAAATTTTAATTATTTTGTTAATAATTTTTTTTTCGAAATTGTGACGTACTTTATAGGGGGGGGGGCGGTGGGTCCAAGATTTTTTACAGTGGGAGGGGGATAGACATGGTCAAAAATAGCGTGACGTACTTTATGGACGGCCCTCATTTGGTTTAAAAATATTTTTTTTTGTGTCCCATAACCTCGTGGTTGTAGGGGGTTCTAATGTTTCCATTGGAACTTTCTCGGGGCTTGGTAGATCTGGCGGCACCCATCTCTTCTCCAGAGAATAAAGAGAAATATATTCGCTATGAAATTGATTGAAATAAACAGTTTTTTTTAAACTTAATATCTTGCACTAATTGGGCCCTGGGGCCCTTAATGTCGTTTTTGTGCTTATATGAGCTATATACAAATAATTTTATGTGATATCTACTGTGAGATACGTGTTGTTGTGTTTACATTGTGTCTCAACATGTTGTTTCGTGGGATGCATGACCTTGGCATCGTTGCTGCTAACACGACGACTGCTGGCTGCCACGAGCCATTCGATTTTTTCTGAATAGTTGCGATGCTTACACGCTGAGAGTGTGTACGTCCGTTGATTTTGTCTGATTTGTTGTAATTTTTCTTTTGCTGTTTTGACCTCTGATAAATGTTGCTTTTTAAGCCCACGATTTTAATCAGATTCAGCTTTTGACAAGCTTGCAGACCAAGGATAGGCTTGAGTGCGTCTTTACTATTTGAAACTCCAGCACTTCTGATATGTCTTTCATAGAGCATTTGATTGATGTTTTGCCTACAACAGGCAATGTTTCCCCACTTTATGTAGTGAGCCTTGCTGTTGATTTCTGCATTCTTCCTATTCTTAGTTGACTAAACAATCTGTGTGGCAGAATGTTTACTTGTGCGCCCGTATCCAGTGTGAAAATCACTGGCCTCTGTTTTTACTATTCAATTCCCCATTCAATTTTACACAATATTGAGAAATATAGGTAAATATATTTATATATTTGTTATGATTTGATTGAAATGAACAGATTTTCGAACGTCATATGTTAAACAGATGGGCCCGGTGACCATTAATGTAATTTCTTTTTTATCTATTTGTATTCTTTTTTACTGAGATCGTCGCAACCAACAACGGGTCTGCTAGTATCCCATAAAAATGTTGTTTTGTTATATGCTAAATGAACGAAAGGTTTTTGCTCCTTTTAGAAAATGGTTTTCTAGAAACTAATTAATTGAGAATGAAAACAAAAAAATACTACTAGACGAGAACTTTGACTCACAATCAGCATTTGTTATTCATATCAAAGCCTGCGACTTGTACCGTTCAAACATTGTAACACGTATTTACAAAATTTAATAAACACAATGACTAGCAATGGCTCTTATGATCCATGACAAGCAATGGCTCTTAGGTTCAATGACTAGCAATGGCTCTTAGGATCAATGACTAGCAATGGCTGTTAGGATCCATGACAAGCAATGGCTCTTAGGATCCATGACAAGCAATGGCTCTTAGGATCAATGACTAGCAAAATTATACGTCACTTAAAATTGTTTATAATATTAAACAACCTTCGATGATATGTGTAAAACCTTTACGATCAAAAAAATAATAAATTCAGATATTATTTTGCTAAATCTTACATATTGGTCTTACGCGTTTGATAAATTCCCCAAAATTTCAATTTTTATATAAAGCAGCAATAGCCCCACTAAAAAGCCTAAATAATAAAAATCTATCAAATCTAATATCCACAACACAGATTTCACATCAGCATATTCAGCCTTAAATGTGTCATAAAATCTTAAATACAAAAACTTTATTACATAACATATCTTTAGACTAAATGGGTAAAATAACATCCCAAAGAACTCAAAGAAAAAGAAAGTTTCTTTAAAATAATTTGTTCAAGCCTCTCTGATCCAGGGTGAGTGTGACATAGGATTGTAAACCAGCTAAAACAATTGATAAATCAGACACTGGAAATTATAGACCTATCTCATTTACTAGTATTACCTGTAAATTACGACAACAACAAATATATAAAATAATAGTTTATCTATAGAAAAACATAATGTCCTAGCCAACATAAACAAGGCTTTAGAAAAACAGATTATGTGAAAAAAAATTAATTTGTCTAACACATTAGGAAGACAATAGGATTAGATAATAAAGATCAAATATATAAAAGCAATCATCAAAGTTCACCACAATAGTTTACTCAGTTTGCCTAAGCAATGGAAAACATAAATGCAATTAAAAAAAAACATCATGAGAGTTGTCCACATCGACGACAACGGACGAACTAAAAGTTGTATTACACAACAGTTTACTCAAGAAATTTAACGCCTTTAGAATCTCGGGTCCAAAACATCATTGGATCAAAGACTCGAAAGTTCCACACAAAAAAACTGTTATAGATCCCCCTCTTTTTTTTATTAACATTTATGTAAATGATTTACCCAACAGCATCTCAACAGCAGCACATGTTAATGTATTTGCCTATAATCGTATAATCTATAGATCAGTTACACTAGAAAAAAGTTAGCAAAAGTTTATAAAAAGACTCAGATATAATAAATAAATGGGAAACTTAATTGGATTTTGTCCTTACATTCCAAAAAAAATTGTCAATTGTTAAGAATGAAAAAGGACAAAAAATTTGCAAAATATATAACTCATGAAAAACAAATAATCCAAACTAATTATGCTACTTTGCTAGAAGTAATAATAAATGAGAAATTATTATTGAAATTCCCATGTCAATGAAATAATTAAAAATTAAACTAAACTGTAGCTTTATAAAGAGAAATTTTTTACAAATGTAATTAAAAAAAAACTGAACCGCAAACTTACTTGAAGAGACCTATATATTAGAATATACATCTTCTGTGTGGGACCCATCCTAAACGGAAAACATTGATAAACTAGAATTAATTCAAAAAACGAGCTGGCAGATTCGTTACTGGCGAATAATCAAAATTGACAAGAATGTAATACCATTAGTTAAATCATTAAACCTTGAAACACAAGAGGACAGAAAAACAAAGAGCAAAGTAGTAATAATAAATAATGCACTTAATGATAACTTGGAAATACGACACAAAGATGATATAAGCCAATCCTCAGATGACGTAGAGATAAAAACACTTTTCTTATTCCGTATGCAAGACCAAATACATACAAACTCTCGTTCTTCCGGTCCGGAATTCGGGCGTGGATGTGTTGCTTGAGTAAAACCAGGGAAACTACGACTCTTTCAACATTTAAACTCTAATAAAATGACAGACTAGTCATAAACCTTGGATAAACCTAGGTCGCTATAATGTTATGTTTAGGAGGAGCTTCTGTAACAGAAAAGAAAAGATAAGATAAGATCACTTACACCGGTGGTTCTCAACCTTTTGAGATTCAAGGACAACTTGAAAAAAATGTGTCTTAGCCGCGGACCACTACTGAAAATTGTGCCACTGTCGTGCTGGAAATGTATATATATAATTATATTTTGTATATAACTAGTTACTAGTATACATGTTAGTCACTAAAACTATACTAAAATGCTACGATTTGCGTGCTCCAAAAACATTATTGAATGGAAACAGATTGTAATGGCTTTCTCATGTAACGTAAACTGTCACTTATAATTGTCTTATCCTTGTAGAATTATTCAATTATTATTGCTTACTATAAAAAACTTAAACTCATAAACATTAGTTAGTATTACTAAGACTGCTACTTTAGTTTATTGAGTGCGAGACCTGAGTTTGCACATTTGAGCGCAGCACATCCAAACGAGGTGAAATACTTGAAAAACTACATCATATTTCATATTCAACTTCAAGAAGGGAACGATGTATTTGTTTTGATTGTAACCACTGCATAAAATCCACATTCACAAAGATTTGTTGCTGCAAAGTATTTTAAAAGCTTTCTGATACAGTTCTGACAACTCATGTGAAGGTTTTATCCAAATTACATCGCGCTCACATTCTGATGTACATATTCAAAGTAGTATCGCTGGTTAGTATAATGAATTGGTTTAACTTCGATGATGGCAAATATAATGATTCAATTTGTACAAGAAACCGGCTGGAAACCTAAGAAAAACTCTGAACGTTCACATCACCAAGCTAATAGTTAAATTGATCCTGCTCGGTGATTGAATATGGTCAGCAATAAAATTTATCAACAGTTGTTGATTGTTTTTAGCATGTTCAGGTTTTTCGGTAAATAAATACATATAATTAATCAAACATATCAAAGTTACTCTTAAATAATTCTATTTTCCAAACATCAAGCTATTTTGTTAAAGCAGACACTTTGTCACTGATAGTAATTAGATGTTTCTGCTTTCCTTGCAGAGATGAATTAATTTTATTCAGCTATTAATTCAAAAAAGCCAAAACTGCAACCAATGTTCCCTCTAAGGTTCGTTGGTCCGAGTGCAAAGTGAGAAAGCACGTGTGCAAAGCGGCATAAAAAACATTATTTGTACAATATTTTACAAAATTTTCTGCCCAGTAATTCTAAACTGCTGATAGGCGTCGGGCGGATATATGTGCGGCCGCGCAGCAGCACAGCTTAAAGGGAACATTGACTGCAACTCATAAGCTATCATTTATATGATAAATAAGCTTTGATTTTTTCCTCTCCAAGAAACTCTCTCAGCATTATGTAATTCAAAAAAATCTGTTTAACACCCCCCCCCCTTTTAAGAGAGCCATGCTTTTTGACCTGTGCAACTCGTATAGTCTCCAAAAAATTGATGCTCTTAAAGCATTTTCATTGACTTTGTGATGTGTCTGAGGAATCATAATTGTTGTCCCTATGTACAGTATTAATATTTATTATAAATTTATCCATGTGTTCAATCAATGTATTTACTTTATTACTTTTATAATTGTAATATTAATTTAAGATTAATTTACTCAATGATTTCAAAACATTATATCTGAATGTCTATATAACAACTATAAACTTCTAGAATCTAGTGTGGCATCATATGATTTCCGGTATAGCTACAAGGAAACATAGAACCAAAACATAATATTTTGGGCACTATGCTATCGCCATCGAGTGATTAAAATTAGTCAAGATAAAATAAATGTGACAACATATATATCTTTTTTTTTAAATTAAAAAAAAATTCCATCCTTTGCTCGCGGACCACCAAGGGGCTCGCCGCGGACCACAGGTTGAGAACCACTGACTTACAGCATCAATCTTTTACCGATCGCTACAATTTGACAATGAAGCTTCATGGTTCCAGGAAGAAAATATATGGTTTGGTAATCGCAATTTTCAAGTGAATCTTTTTTCAAAATAACATTTTTTTTAAATACATCCACAAAATATTTGCCAATAAAAGTTGAATAATTTACTTGATCAAATTTTATATTGTCACGAAGATATCATTAATAATTTAGGGAATTATCTTGAAGAGACTGTTGTCATAACAAGTTACATATAAGTCATTACGACAATACTCATGCATCCACTTTTACATTGAATTCTCATCAACCACCATTTCAATAAAGTAACCACTTTTGTACTACAGTGTAACTGGAAATTTAACTCGTTAAATTAATCTTTAAACAAAATTCATTTATGGGCCGTTCATAAATGACGTCACGCACCTAGAGAGGAGGGGGGAGGGGTCCACACTTTTGTGACGATTTGTGACTAGGGGAAAGGAGGATGCTTCAGAAATTTGACGTCCCATAAAAAATCGCAACTTTAAATGAAAGTTCCACTTAAATGTTTGATTTCTTAATATTTATTTTATGACATTTTACAAAGCTTTACGCGTGTTACGATATAAGAGTGCAACCTTACACTAAATACATACTTAAATGACAAAAAAGTGATTTGAAACATGCTCTTTTTCAAATAGAAAATAGAGGGGGGGTCAAATTTTTGTAACGTCATATTGGAGGGGGGGTCTAATTTTTTGTGATGACGCGTGACGAAAAGGGGGGGGGGAGTGAAAAATCGGCCAAAAACGCGTGACGTCATTTATGGAAGGCCTCTTACGCGAAATTATCAATATACATAATTTGCAATGTATATCACGTCTGTCTGTCCCGTCTGTCTGTCCGTGGCGCTACTAATTTTAGAAAGCATCTCACCAAATTACTGCACAAAAAAATAATTCTTTTCGAACGTCCGCATAAATTGTTCAATAGGGAAATAAATGAATAAAATAAAAATAAATAAAATAAATAAAATAAATGAAAGTTTTGTATTACGTTATTTTTTAATCTGATGTGTATTTATTTTGAAAACTTCCATCATTTTCGACGGGTGAGACACTAGTAAGAAATATGTAGGGATATACTTCAGAGGGAATATTTCTTGGTAAATCTATAAATAAAAATAAAAGTATGTTTTTGTGTGCATGTGTGTGTGTGTGTGTGCGTATGCGCATGTCCTTTATAACCTACTACGCCATTCATACAATTGCAATGAAACTTTGAGAGATTGTTTTGTACGCACCAGGGATGGTAACTGGCTTTAAAAAAAAACTATTTACATTAGTGTGGCTTCGAGGGCAGATAATTTTGTTTTTTTTGCGTAAATGAACTATATACAAATTTTAATTATGCGTTAGCTACTGTGTAAATGAAAGGATATTGACCAAACTTAGTAAATAAGAACTTTATAACCCATATTAAAATATTATAGGGCACAGAACTCCAAATGTGCATTCTTTTGGGGCTGAAGGTCGAAATTGACTTTTTTCGTACATTTTTAAAGTTTTTTCTCCCCATTCAATTTACAAGGTATCGTGAAATATATATAAAGAGATCCGTTATGAAATGATTGAAATAAACTGGTGTTTAGAACTTTATATCATGCACCAAATGGGCCCGGGGACCCATAATGCATTATAAACATGAATACTTATAAAACCATATACATTTTAGTATCTTATCCCTTATCATATGATTGATGACAATTCGCCATACTATTACCTGTATAATAATTAACTAACTGACGCTTGTTTATAGAGTGATAACATTAATAAAGATAACACTATTGTATGAAACTAGTCATAAGTAACATCTCTAATAAAAAAAGTAACCTTAAATAAAGAAGCAAGCTCGAATGATTGTCTTATAGTCAGTTTTGTTTTTCTGTTAGCGGATTTTATTTATTTTACTTTATAATGTATATCATATTATACAACAAATCACGCAAAAAAATTAATCCTTTCTCCACACATTATAGGATAAGAACAACATGAAAAAACCCCAACTAGTTACCACTTTTGAAATCAGCGTATAACTGTTGATCAAGTTACACAAACCAATTTACCCAATACCCACTAATGAATATTTGTTAAGCTTATAGGGCAGGGGTCGGGAAACTTTTTGTCTGAGAGAGCCATAAAAACCACATATTTCGAAAAGTAATTCTGTGAGAGCCATACATATTTCTTACTAAAAATTCAAGTAAATGTTTGCATTTTGTGTAATTTCAACAATAAAATCACAATAATTACGGCTCTGAAATCTTTTTAATAACACTGTAATGCTGCATGCTGAAGTTTTTTTAAATTTCTGCCCATTTGTGTTGGCTCGCCAACTCGGCTTGCTGTCGTGCAAGTCTTTCCAAATCTTCCTTCAATGACTTGAACTTATTCATCCACATATCTGAGGCCTTTAGGTCAGCAGCTTGGAGCTAAATATCTCTGACGGAGACTCCGGGGATGCAACTCAGGTCAGTGATGTCTACTTCACACAAGTGTGGATGGATGATGAACTTAAAATATGGATCTGCTCGCGAAATATTCCAAGCGCGCTTTAAATGACTGCAGGAGATTGGACGTGAAGCCTGCTAGCTGCTGAAAATTAAGATGTTGAGTAGGGTCACTTGATGTGCACATATCTTTGAACTCTCCCAGTTTCTCAAAGTGTAGTAAACGACCTGTTTCAATGTCAGCAATGAAGAGTTCAAACTTGTTTTCAAATGCAAACACTGCTTGTTGCAGGGATTATATTGTGTTTCCACTGCCTTGCATTTTCACATTGAGCTGATATAGATGTTCAGTCATCTCTACGAGATAATAAAACTTCAGGAGCCATTCAGTGTCCGCTAACTCAGGATGCTCGACATTCTTCCTTTCAATAAAAGTCCCGATTTCGCTCAGACACGCCGCAAATCAATTGAACATTTTCCCCCTTGACAACCAACGCACGTTGCTGTGCAGAAGCAGACCAGGAGAATTATTCCCAACCTCATCAAGTTTATCCATCGGTTTTTTTTCTTTAGCGAACTCAAAGAAAGACTCGAATAACCCTGCCCTCCTGTTGTGCCCTTCATAGACAAAACAGCAAGACTTTCCTCATATAATGTTTCACCGACAACATACCTTGCAACCACGCTGAACTGGGATAAATTTCTTGTGTCTGTTGACTCATCCAAAGTGAGAGAGAAAAACGGTGCCGCATGTATGTCCTTCACTTGCATTTCCTCAATTTGATTTGACATCATGATGCTACGATCGTGAACAGTTCTTGCCGAAAGAGGCATTTCTTTTATCCATTTAATTATTTTGTACTTATTAGAAAAGTCATCGAAAAGTTCATTAGTAACATCAAGCATGTGTGCTTTGGCATACCCCTTATCTGTGAATGGCTTTCCGTTTCTTACAATAGATAAAGCGTCAGCAAAGCTAGCCAAATTCCAGTCACCTTGTTGGATCCAAACACGGATTTGCGGCTGAACAGCTTGCACTTGATAGCAATTCTTGACATGATTTCTTCCTGCTGTAAAATTCTTCCAGCAAAGCTAGCCAAATTCCAGTCACCTTGTTGGATCCAAACACGGATTTGCGGCTGAACAGCTTGCACTTGATAGCAATTCTTGACATGATTTCTTCCTGCTGTAAAATTCTTCCAGCAATAAAATTTATCAACAGTTGTTGATTGTTTTTAGCATGTTCAGGTTTTTTCGGTAAATAAATACATATAATTAATCAAACATATCAAAGTTACTCTTAAATAATTCTATTTTCCAAACATCAAGCTATTTTGTTAAAGCAGACACTTTGTCACTGATAGTAATTAGATGTTTCTGCTTTCCTTGCAGAGATGAATTAATTTTATTCAGCTATTAATTCAAAAAAGCCAAAACTGCAACCAATGTTCCCTCTAAGGTTCGTTGGTCCGAGTGCAAAGTGAGAAAGCACGTGTGCAAAGCGGCATAAAAAACATTATTTGTACAATATTTTACAAAATTTTCTGCCCAGTAATTCTAAACTGCTGATAGGCGTCGGGCGGATATATGTGCGGCCGCGCAGCAGCACAGCTTAAAGGGAACATTGACTGCAACTCATAAGCTATCATTTATATGATAAATAAGCTTTGATTTTTTCCTCTCCAAGAAACTCTCTCAGCATTATGTAATTCAAAAAAATCTGTTTAACACCCCCCCCCCTTTTAAGAGAGCCAGGCTTTTTGACCTGTGCAACTCGTATAGTCTCCAAAAAATTGATGCTCTTAAAGCATTTTCATTGACTTTGTGATGTGTCTGAGGAATCATAATTGTTGTCCCTATGTACAGTATTATTATTTATTATAAATTTATCCATGTGTTCAATCAATTTATTTACTTTATTACTTTTATAATTGTAATATTAATTTAAGATTAATTTACTCAATGATTTCAAAACATTATATCTGAATGTCTATATAACAACTATAAACTTCTAGAATCTAGTGTGGCATCATATGATTTCCGGTATAGCTACAAGGAAACATAGAACCAAAACATAATATTTTGGGCACTATGCTATCGCCATCGAGTGATTAAAATTAGTCAAGATAAAATAAATGTGACAACATATATATCTTTTTTTTTAAATTAAAAAAAAATTCCATCCTTTGCTCGCGGACCACCAAGGGGCTCGCCGCGGACCACAGGTTGAGAACCACTGACTTACAGCATCAATCTTTTACCGATCGCTACAATTTGACAATGAAGCTTCATGGTTCCAGGAAGAAAATATATGGTTTGGTAATCGCAATTTTCAAGTGAATCTTTTTTCAAAATAACATTTTTTTTAAATACATCCACAAAATATTTGCCAATAAAAGTTGAATAATTTACTTGATCAAATTTTATATTGTCACGAAGATATCATTAATAATTTAGGGAATTATCTTGAAGAGACTGTTGTCATAACAAGTTACATATAAGTCATTACGACAATACTCATGCATCCACTTTTACATTGAATTCTCATCAACCACCATTTCAATAAAGTAACCACTTTTGTACTACAGTGTAACTGGAAATTTAACTCGTTAAATTAATCTTTAAACAAAATTCATTTATGGGCCGTTCATAAATGACGTCACGCACCTAGAGAGGAGGGGGGAGGGGTCCACACTTTTGTGACGATTTGTGACTAGGGGAAAGGAGGATGCTTCAGAAATTTGACGTCCCATAAAAAATCGCAACTTTAAATGAAAGTTCCACTTAAATGTTTGATTTCTTAATATTTATTTTATGACATTTTACAAAGCTTTACGCGTGTTACGATATAAGAGTGCAACCTTACACTAAATACATACTTAAATGACAAAAAAGTGATTTGAAACATGCTCTTTTTCAAATAGAAAATAGAGGGGGGGGTCAAATTTTTGTAACGTCATATTGGAGGGGGGTCTAATTTTTTGTGATGACGCGTGACGAAAAGGGGGGGGGGAGTGAAAAATCGGCCAAAAACGCGTGACGTCATTTATGGAAGGCCTCTTACGCGAAATTATCAATATACATAATTTGCAATGTATATCACGTCTGTCTGTCCCGTCTGTCTGTCCGTGGCGCTACTAATTTTAGAAAGCATCTCACCAAATTACTGCACAAAAAAATAATTCTTTTCGAACGTCCGCATAAATTGTTCAATAGGGAAATAAATGAATAAAATAAAAATAAATAAAATAAATAAAATAAATGAAAGTTTTGTATTACGTTATTTTTTAATCTGATGTGTATTTATTTTGAAAACTTCCATCATTTTCGACGGGTGAGACACTAGTAAGAAATATGTAGGGATATACTTCAGAGGGAATATTTCTTGGTAAATCTATAAATAAAAATAAAAGTATGTTTTTGTGTGCATGTGTGTGTGTGTGTGTGCGTATGCGCATGTCCTTTATAACCTACTACGCCATTCATACAATTGCAATGAAACTTTGAGAGATTGTTTTGTACGCACCAGGGATGGTAACTGGCTTTAAAAAAAAACTATTTACATTAGTGTGGCTTCGGGGGGGGGGAGGGCAGATAATTTTGTTTTTTTGCGTAAATGAACTATATACAAATTTTAATTATGCGTTAGCTACTGTGTAAATGAAAGGATATTGACCAAACTTAGTAAATAAGAACTTTATAACCCATATTAAAATATTATAGGGCACAGAACTCCAAATGTGCATTCTTTTGGGGCTGAAGGTCGAAATTGACTTTTTTCGTACATTTTTAAAGTTTTTTCTCCCCATTCAATTTACAAGGTATCGTGAAATATATATAAAGAGATCCGTTATGAAATGATTGAAATAAACTGGTGTTTAGAACTTTATATCATGCACCAAATGGGCCCGGGGACCCATAATGCATTATAAACATGAATACTTATAAAACCATATACATTTTAGTATCTTATCCCTTATCATATGATTGATGACAATTCGCCATACTATTACCTGTATAATAATTAACTAACTGACGCTTGTTTATAGAGTGATAACATTAATAAAGATAACACTATTGTATGAAACTAGTCATAAGTAACATCTCTAATAAAAAAAGTAACCTTAAATAAAGAAGCAAGCTCGAATGATTGTCTTATAGTCAGTTTTGTTTTTCTGTTAGCGGATTTTATTTATTTTACTTTATAATGTATATCATATTATACAACAAATCACGCAAAAAAATTAATCCTTTCTCCACACATTATAGGATAAGAACAACATGAAAAAACCCCAACTAGTTACCACTTTTGAAATCAGCGTATAACTGTTGATCAAGTTACACAAACCAATTTACCCAATACCCACTAATGAATATTTGTTAAGCTTATAGGGCAGGGGTCGGGAAACTTTTTGTCTGAGAGAGCCATAAAAACCACATATTTCGAAAAGTAATTCTGTGAGAGCCATACATATTTCTTACTAAAAATTCAAGTAAATGTTTGCATTTTGTGTAATTTCAACAATAAAATCACAATAATTACGGCTCTGAAATCTTTTTAATAACACTGTAATGCTGCATGCTGAAGTTTTTTTAAATTTCTGCCCATTTGTGTTGGCTCGCCAACTCGGCTTGCTGTCGTGCAAGTCTTTCCAAATCTTCCTTCAATGACTTGAACTTATTCATCCACATATCTGAGGCCTTTAGGTCAGCAGCTTGGAGCTAAATATCTCTGACGGAGACTCCGGGGATGCAACTCAGGTCAGTGATGTCTACTTCACACAAGTGTGGATGGATGATGAACTTAAAATATGGATCTGCTCGCGAAATATTCCAAGCGCGCTTTAAATGACTGCAGGAGATTGGACGTGAAGCCTGCTAGCTGCTGAAAATTAAGATGTTGAGTAGGGTCACTTGATGTGCACATATCTTTGAACTCTCCCAGTTTCTCAAAGTGTAGTAAACGACCTGTTTCAATGTCGGCAATGAAGAGTTCAAACTTGTTTTCAAATGCAAACACTGCTTGTTGCAGGGATTATATTGTGTTTCCACTGCCTTGCATTTTCACATTGAGCTGATATAGATGTTCAGTCATCTCTACGAGATAATAAAACTTCAGGAGCCATTCAGTGTCCGCTAACTCAGGATGCTCGACATTCTTCCTTTCAATAAAAGTCCCGATTTCGCTCAGACACGCCGCAAATCAATTGAACATTTTCCCCCTTGACAACCAACGCACGTTGCTGTGCAGAAGCAGACCAGGAGAATTATTCCCAACCTCATCAAGTTTATCCATCGGTTTTTTTTCTTTAGCGAACTCAAAGAAAGACTCGAATAACCCTGCCCTCCTGTTGTGCCCTTCATAGACAAAACAGCAAGACTTTCCTCATATAATGTTTCACCGACAACATACCTTGCAACCACGCTGAACTGGGATAAATTTCTTGTGTCTGTTGACTCATCCAAAGTGAGAGAGAAAAACGGTGCCGCATGTATGTCCTTCACTTGCATTTCCTCAATTTGATTTGACATCATGATGCTACGATCGTGAACAGTTCTTGCCGAAAGAGGCATTTCTTTTATCCATTTAATTATTTTGTACTTATTAGAAAAGTCATCGAAAAGTTCATTAGTAACATCAAGCATGTGTGCTTTGGCATACCCCTTATCTGTGAATGGCTTTCCGTTTCTTACAATAGATAAAGCGTCAGCAAAGCTAGCCAAATTCCAGTCACCTTGTTGGATCCAAACACGGATTTGCGGCTGAACAGCTTGCACTTGATAGCAATTCTTGACATGATTTCTTCCTGCTGTCTCCCGCAGGATATGTCAATGTAAATGTAGAATGGCATGTTTTGAAGTATCATAGACGTAATTTTATCACTGCATATTAAACACACTGCTGAACCCGTTTTGTCCATAAAGGCAAATTCCTCCGTCTATTCCTACTGAAAAGTACGATACTAATCGTCTTTCTTTCTTTTAGCCATCTTGTCAAAAAGGTTTATAAAATTAGTTAGCTTAGCATCTGATTAAAACGAAAGTTTACTTTCTGATCAGACGACAATCTGTTTTGCGGACCCTTTCACACATGCATACATCGTCAGCTATTTTCGAAAGCAATTTCCACCAACCCCACTTGAACAATGTAATTTGCCACTTTTCCACAGAAATCGCTGCGATCACTTTGATCCCAAATTCCAAAATCTCTCTCCCATAAATAGCAATCTAACTCATAAGGTTACTAACCCCTGACCTTGATTATTTCATGTATTCCATCACGTATGGTTCTCCTCATTACTATTCGGATAGAATTGATTGGTCAACCAACATGCGACCTTCAACAGTTTTCCCACGTCTTAACTGTCAAGAATGTTTTACATCACGTAAGCCATAACATAGAAAATAATTCATAAGGTTATTGACTTATGACGAGGTTGTTTTTTTTTAAATTTAATTTAAAAAAAAAGATTTTTTTCCCAATAATTATTTAGATCAAAGGAGTCTGAAGAAACATTTTTTTTATAATGAACATTTTCCTACGAGCCAGATGCAGCCATCAAAAGAGCCATATATGGCACGCCATGGTTTCCCGACCCCTGTTAATAGGGGCTTTGTAAAAAATCATTAAAATAATTTATGGCTTGTAAAATTATAGTAACCAAGGATAAATAAAGTACTTCAGTAAATTACATAAATGATAATTAGATAGACAAAATGATGAGCAACATTTACCAGGTTCGTAGCCCTGATGACAGGAATTTCATTTTTTGAATATTTAAGTTACTTTATTGATGTGAACACAAATGTTTCCTTTAACCCTGCTCTGGTACCATGAAACAAGTCACATTCCTGTTACCATCGGGTCAGTCTGACCCCATGGTATAAACGTGGTATAAGACAAGAATTGCATGACTTTATTACAATATTTCTTTTTCCTTGATATAATATGTTATCTTAATGTTATAAAATCCGAATGATATTGCACAACACTTTATATGCGACTTTCCGCTTAGTTAGCCGCTTTAGGCAAAAAGCTACTATTCGGATTGGTTGCACAACTGTTTGGTGTGGTCTTCGCACACAAATCTATTGAACTCTTTACAGAATAATTTTGTTTTCTTGCCACTTGATCTGGGACAAATCTATCTCGTTGTCCTTGGTGATCTTGTGTGGTGCTTGGTGCAGGTAGGGATACGTATGCAACAATGCCCCAACTGCCAATCACCCGTTTGACAAATTTCGGCGTCTGATGCACTTCAAATTGTTGACGTGCATGTGGAGTAATCAAAGTGAGGGCCAGTTCCTTCAAGAACTTCTGTCGCTTCCACTAAATATCATCACGCGTATCACCATCTTCCAATTAATCATCAGACTCAGATTCATATGCACTTATTTCACTGTAGACTTTGGACTCTTCATTATTAGGTTAATTGTCCCTTTTAACCCAGCTCAAATCATCTTAAATGTTGTCCTCATTTTCATTGTTGACGTCACTTAACTGATCTAAAGACTTCAGAATATCAGCGTTATAAAGTCCCCGGCGTTTATTCATTGTTTACCCTGACGTTGTCACGGAAACTCGAAATATCTATTTCACATTGAAGGTACTATGGGGTCAACATGACCCCATGCGAATGTAAACGTAAATAAAACATAAACGAAAACTTTTTGAAATTATCACACATGTGTCACATACTTAGAAAGGCCTTATGACAAAATGCGTGGTGGCCGAGGTCACTAATTGTGATAGTTTATTATTATTTTTTAAAGCGGTCCAAAGAAGCCTGGGGTCCAATAGACCCCATGGGTTAAGCTGCGCGGTTGCGCGACCGCGCCGATATCCGGCCGACTCCACACAGCTGCTTAGAATTACCGCACAGCAATTTCTGTAAAATATGCGCAAACAAAAATGGATTCTGTGAAACTTTGCACACACGTTTTTGTACATTGCACAAGGACCAACGATCCTTAGAGGGAATATTGGTGAACATATAACAAAATGATCTTTAGACAAACAGAAAAAAAGGCAACAATGACATATACTTTTCTTCACCCACAAACTCTCCACACCCAAAATAAAATAATGCATAAATAGCAGATCAAAACATAAACGAACGACCAAGGTCAAACAGTATACACTTTAGTGCGACTTATTGGTGGGGATATGTATCTTATAAGTTATAAGGTGATGGCGAACCTTTTTGGAGCAGCGTGCCCAAAATTCAATTAAAACCTGCTTTTGTATAGCAAAGTGCCAACACAAAGTGCCAGCACAGTGGTTTGATTAAGGAAGTGATGTTTTAGTTGCGTGCCGGCTGATGAGGCTCTGCGTGCCGTCTGTGGCATAGTTTCGCCATCACTGATATGAGGGATATCCATGATTGGTTATTCAATGTACTGGTTTGTCTATCATGCAAGCTTCAATATAGACATAATAATAATTTGAGAACCTTTAGAGCGGAGCACACAAGCAAGCATCTGGGCTCACAATGCGTCAAATAAAATAATAACACAAAAATTTATAAAAGCATTCAAATTAAAACGTGCACAAACGAATTTACCAAACGTAATCAAATAAGATACACTTATAAGTCAGAAGAAATGTTTGATCGCTAATTGAGAACGTAGAGTTTGAAAAAGATGTGTTTTTATTGCAGTCTAAATGACTTTAGTAGTATTACCAATGTTTAATGGTAGAGAACATCATTAATTGGGGGCAAACAAAATCGAAACAAATATTCGGCACAAGTTTCAATGAGTGTCTTAGAAAAATAAATAATACTTGTGTCTGCAAAAGAACATAGCTGTCAAGAGGCTGCGTAGCTGAAAGAAATTCAGTCAGACAGGAGGGGCGTGATTCAGAAAAGAAGTTGTGGGTGAGAAACGTACAGTTTGCTATAATTGCGTGCTTGTAGAGGGAGGCTATCAAATAAATGAAGTAGTGGAGCTATGTGATCATGCTTTCTTGCCTTACCAAAACTGGCAACTGAATTTTTCACTTTCGATTGTTTGCTGATGTGTTGATTAAGCGAACCTGAAATAAAGAGAATTACAACAATCAAGAAAAGAAAGAACAAGGGCATTTACATTTTATTGTTCTTGTTATTTATGATTTGATACCTTTGCCGCTATTTTTGTACTAAAAAATTAAAGATTATGTTAATTTTTAAAATCTATTTTATACCATTTACAATCAAGACTTTAAAAAAATATTTTAATCGAATTTCAATTTTTATATGTGGTCACAATACTGTGATGTCTAATTTCTAATTGGAAATTAGATATTTATGAAAATACCGTATTTATCGCCGTATAACACGCTCAGGCGTATAGCACGAACTTTCATTTTAAGAGGGAAATTTCAGAGGAAAAATATAAATTTAAAATAAAGAACTTTGAAGCAAAATAAGGGTAGCTCAGAACTTTTAAAAAATTAATATTATTACCACTTATAAGGTAAATAATGTAAAAGGACAGTAAAAGCAAACCCTTCGTAGTGCTGAGCGTTACCGTGGTTACGCTCCGAGGGCCGCGAGAATGAGACGTGTGGAAGGCGCGGGTTGCCTGGGCTTGCCGTTGCCTACTGATTGCCGTTACTCACACTCCACACACTGCTACTGATCCACTCGCTGCTGTGCGGTAGTACATTATATCGGTGGTGTATATGGTGTATATGGTACTTGTTAATACTGTAAAAACATGGCTTCTTAACATTATATCGGTGTATAACACGCATACATCATTTGCCCAATATTTTCAGGGGGAAAAAGTGCGTTTTATACGCCGATAAATACGGTATATGAGATTTAGCTTTAGTTCAGAGTTTTCTGAATGTTAAAAATGTTAGCTTAATATAATCTCATCTAGATGCCCTAACAATGCACATAACCCAAAAAGCTACACACATTAGAAAGTTATGTATTAAATAGCGAAATAATTTATAGCAAGTGATATTTTCTAGCCTGATTAGATGTTTAATTAGCCCAGATACACTTCCATTCCATTTGGGAATACAAATATGAACAGCCTTTTCATTAACGACAATTTTAATGAACATTCCCAAAGGACATCACCTTATTAGAGAAAAAAAATTATATGTGGTATACAAATTGCGTATTCATAATTAATTTAGTAAGACTTCACTTTTCAAGATGTGATCCCGTTTCTTGGTTTGATCCCTATTGTTTTATTGCATTCTAGTCGCCGTTGGGTTTTCAAAATATCAGTATAAAAAAATGTGTCACCATATTAGGAAAAATACTTTAATGTAATTATAAAACAATATTTGTATTCATTTATTATTTGTATTACATTTTGTAAACAAAACATTTAAATTTTCATAAATTAACCGAAAGCCACCATGTGAACATAAAAAAACCGCATGGGTCTCGCGATACTCAGTTCACCCGCCTTCGCTATAGTATTATACTCTGATTTTATGAAATTTGGAAAATAAATTATATTGGATTTTTACTACTTCAAAATTTTAGAAAATATATTTTCAAAATCTACAGTCTACAGGAATACATATATTTTTAAATGTAATATACAAAGTTGAAGCAATAAAGATATTAGTCTATAGTAATATAGAAAAACATTTCTTAGAAATACTCGGATTATCATTATTTTTTCCTTCAAATTATTTTATTAGATATACGAAAGCAATTGTTAAAATTATAAACATTTGAAGTAAAAATAAGTTGAATAAATCTACTTCTTAAGAAGATTCTTTATAAATCAATTGCAGTTTGCAATCATGAGAAGTTTTCATCAAACTAATTTCAAAGATTCTCACATGCCTTATACATATAAGTACTGCTAGGGACGCCATTTATTGGCTTACATAATTCTTTATATTGAGGCTGTTAAAAATTAATTTAAATTTAATCGTTAATTTTTACAAATTAACGACTAATTTCGATGAAAGCTAAAAATTGAAATGTATGGTGTCATAAGTAACATTTATTAAAATACTTGTCGAAAATCGAAACAACACTGGAATGTGTTCTTTATATGACATCTTTTAACCAACAAAGCAAACAGACAAGTGCATTAACATTATTTGGTTCAAGTGATGAGTGGGTTTTATTGAAAATATAACCAGCCGAGCTGAACAATCGTTCACATAGCTTTATATTGTCTCGTCTGAAGTGTACGATACTGTAGTGGATATTTTGTTTGCAAGTGATATGTAAGCGAAGTGTTAGAACCATGGTAGCAATGATCCCTTTAAGCAACGCGGCTGCGCAGATATTTGACCGACGCCACGCAGGAGTTTAGAATCACCGCGCATAAAATTATGTAAAATATTGCACAAAAAATGGATATTGTGCTACGAGATTTGTTTAACTTTGCACACGGACCAACAAAGTTTAGTTAGACTTAGAGGGAACATTGCATGGTAGGCAAACGATTTCTCTCAATGGACACAATAACCTTTATCAACATTTTTGAACATTCACGTCTGTTAATATTTTAAAACCAAAATGTTCTTGTAATCGTCCGGAAATTAGTTTATATTTATCGGCAGAAATATTTTACTTTTTGACTTATAGTACATTTATAAGTTGTGGGTCGATTAATTGTTAAAAAAAATTAATCGTTAAATTTTTTAAAAGATTAATCGAGAAATTAAACGTTAATTTCAGCAGCCCTACTTTAGATACCTCAAAATAATTTTTTTAAAATGTTAATTTATTTAAATAAATTTATATTAAAATCTCATTTACGATTTCCCTCTGTAAACAAGTGCAGTCTTCAATGTTAGCATTAAACAACTTTTTGACCATGATCATCATTATCATCGCCGGTCCGGGGCATAGGCAAAAAAACAAAGGGTCTCCATGCATCCCGGTTTTGAGCCAATCTCTCCACCTGTCCCCAGCTGTGCCCACTCTTTTTGGTGTCTGCCTCCAGCTCCCTTCTAATCATTCTGGGTCGACCTCTTTTGTCTTGCCATGGGGGTTCCAAGAGAGGGCTTGTCTCGTGATACAATTAAATTGATTATAGAGCTCGGGGTTGACAACTTTTACAGCGAATTGCGATGAAGTATAAACCTACTGTAAGTTAAATACAAGTACAGATTTCCACTCTTAAACGCTGTAGAGGGGCCGATAAATTTGAGGCAGTTTGTTAGTGATATGTCTTCAAATATTTAGGACAGTTTGACAGTAGGGCAGTATCCCACATCACACAATAGTGAAGGATCCAAACATTGTTGCCGTTTATTAGAATGTTTGTCGACTTTGTAGAAGCCAAAGGTGGGCTTAGGGAATTATAGGTTGATTGATAGCATACATTTAACAGTAATCATCATCATCATCGCCTGTCGTCCCATCTTGGGCATAGACTACAAACCAAGGTTCTCCAGGCATCCCGGTCCTGCGCCAGTCTCTCAGCTTCTAACATGGTCCTTTTGTTCCATGTTCCTAAACTATTGGTGGTCCTAGTGGAGAGGATAGTTGTCTGCCGGGTGGTTTCCGCTTGGCTTTTGCCACCCAGCTTCATTAGTTTTCTGTTGTGTGATACATCTTTTTTAAAGGTACGATTTGCATCTTGCATTCATTGTTCGAGATTTTATAGCATGGCTTATTTTACAAGGAAAGGATGCTAGCCCTTTCCCCAACCCTCCCCTTCTCTCATCCGGTCTTGGGGCCGGCTCTGGGGGAGTTTTAACACTAATAATGTTACAAAAAGTTCAGTTGAATCTTTTAAATATATGATATAATATATAAATATATAACTAGACAAAAAGGATGTTAACTGAGCATAGATTTATAGTTGTATTCACCATGAACATGACATTATGAAATCGTGTAAATATCTTTTGAAACACAATGCCTTTATGTCTTTTTATTTATCTCTGAGCACAGCTTTTTTAAAGTTTGGATAAATCAATATTTACTAATACACATGTCACAAACTAGTAGTTAAATTCTTGCATCAATAGAAACGAGAACGGCTTCCTTTGCTAAGGTATAGGAGTGAGATATATGTTTTTAATAATAGTACGATTTAAAACATTTTCATGTAATATAAAGGAATAATATCATAAAATATTCATTTTACATTTTTATTTTTAACGTTCACCACAGTGGACGGTATCGTTTGGATATTAAAAGTATTTAATTCGCTGCAAGTATTCGTTTCTCATGTTAACTTTACTGTATTCTTTGGGGTATCGTTTCGGAATATGAGTATATTGCTCCAGTATTACAACTGCCAGATCAAAATAACAACAATTTGGTTTTATTATATGACGATCGTTTTGGGGATGATTGTGTATTAACCAGAGAAACTTGTCTGATGCAGTACACAGAATTTGTTGACATACTCTTAACCCCAGCGAGAAGAACTAACTATTTCATAGACAAGAAGACCAATTTCAAGGTGTGCGCTCATTTAACGGTATTTAAAAAGACAACCATAGCAAGTAATTTACTATTATTAATAAAAAAATAATATTTTCATACATTCATTAACAGTAAAATATATTAACTTATGTATTTTTGTTATGTATTTTTCATCTATATAAATATTTAATTGAAGCCTGATTCAAGCAAAGATCCATTCTATTACAAAATTTAGTAACTTTCGAAAGCTTTAATTAATACTATTTTTAACAGCAGTATAGCGTTAATGAATATAATGTGTTTGTGTAACAGGGCATATATAATCTCCTATTATTGTCAAGAATTTAAATTATTGTTTTAAAAATAATTCATTTTTATATATAGATAAAAAAAATAAGAAAAACCCGTAAAAAACCAAGTTTTTGACTATAAATCCTTTATGTACGAGAAGTAACTAAACGAATGTTCATTATAATACGCAGCGCCAGACCATCCAGAAATACAAAATTGAAGTTGTGTCGTAAAACATGTTTAATATAATACGCACCGATCAGGAATATGTTTATAAAAAGAGCTGTCAATAAAATACGCACCTTATTGCGCGACAGAAAGGTTGTTCAATATAATACGCACCGCGACGCTCTATCTCAAAAAATAGCATGATACATAGGAATAAAAAAAATAATCTAAAAAATCAATAATTTAATTACAGTACATGCGATCGATCTGAAATTTTGATACATTGTTTTTATCATCGGTACAAAACTGCCTGCAAAATTTCAGCTCGCTATCTTGCGAGCAAGTGGGTTAAAAATCGATCAAAAGTTTTGGCGACAAGCAAGCAAGCAAGCAAGCAAGCAAGGTCCGCCGCAGACACCACGAGTTAATATAAAGGATTTAAAAATTATTGCATGCTTAAGACAGTTTAAAAGGTTATTGCTTATATCCATTAAAATATATTTTTCGTCAAATTTCCATTTTTTAAAGGATTCTCACCAGCAGAAAGGAAGCATTTCAGTTATGCAAAAAGTATATCTCTCCTAAATTTAAAAAAATAGACCTTTCCCAGCCAATCTAAAATCCAATTAAAACTCTTAATAAAAAGTGAAAAACATAATAGTAGGTAGCAATAAAAGTTTGTATAGAAGGGACGTAGTAACAGTTAATATATTTATACATATTAGGGCTGCGGAAATTAACGATTAATTTCTCGATTAATCGTTAAAAAAATTTATGGATTAAAATTATTTTAATCGATTAAAATTATAGAAAATATTTATAATATTTTTAAAAATTTTTATTCATAAATAATTAAATTATTAATAATTAATAATAATTTATATATTTTTTTAAGTACACAATTCTCCCGCGTAATATTATAATTTATTTTATTACTTATTATGTGGACCGACAGACGTCAACTAAAAAATGGCTGACAGCAGCAGTGCAGTTAATTTTAAACATATAACTAGAAAGTTGAGCAAAAATTTTGTTTTTAAGCTAACTGCGGATAGCAAAGTCGAAGATGGTGAAAATGTTTACTGTGTTCACTGCCATAAACAATTCTCTTTTAAAGGATCAAATACATCGCTGATGTACCACCTTCAGCACAAAGATCCGATCAAGTATCAACACATCGTCATAAAATTTAGTTCAAAATATTCTAATTTTCAATTTCCGTGAGAAATGTTCAGTTTAATGACGTCATAAATTTCTATTTTTGGCTTTAATCGAAATTATCGATTAATTAATCGATAATTTTTCAAAAGTTAACGATTAAATTTAATTTAATCGTTAACAGCCCTAATATATGTGTGTGTGGTTGTTTATTACCTTCAATTTGATTAATAAAGGCAGTTTTCATAATGCATGGTAATTATTAATAATGACATATAAAATCAGGCAATTTAGTAATTTTGGCTTTGTCTAACAAATCCATGATAATTTATAACATTGCCCGTCATTATAAATACCATTATTATTTCTTTGATCACTTTAATTAATTGACAACAATCTGGCAAAGTGTCAATGGTGCTATTTATCGCAGACCAATGAAAAAACATTTTCGATGACTTGTCGCCTGTACCATCTTGAACTGTAACGATTAAAAGAATGTTTTCAGTTTTTTGCTGGACTCTATCGTTAGTTTTATAAAGTTCTAAAATTGTTCTACCTACTGACATTCTGCCTAATATAAATTTTGAAGATGACTTTGAAGAATACAACTAAGAAAATGCAAATTTCATCAGAGTAGAAGGTGCTCTATAATAAACTATATGATTTAACATTTTGCGCGTATATGTATTTGTAATTACATATCTAATCTGTATTTATAGTAAATGCGTTCGTATTTTTATACATAATTTATCACCATTAGTTTGTTTCTTTATTAGTTTTTCAGTTATTTAAATTTTTAAAAATATAATATTCATTTAATTTTGTTTGAAGAGAAATATGAATACAAAATTATTCAAATTCCCAGCTCGATTGTCTGCTTCGTACATAGTGCCAGGGCAATGTAATGTTTTCTATATAATTTATCATTTTGTCAAATTCCACTGGCAACTTTTGTAATTGCTTGGGCATTATAAATAATGCCCAATTATTTACATTGACCGTAGCATATACATAATACGAATGGCATAACCAACTCTGTCTAAACTAAACACATATTCTGTAGGCCTGAGACTAATCTCTTAAGGCCTTGGCTAGAACCTGGGCAATCTGCTCCATCTGCTGAGCATTGCCATACAACATTGTCTTTACATGGGACTCGCCCGCCTCCCTCACCCCCCCGGCTATATCGAGCGCCGGGCAAGACGTCACCAGGTGTTCGACTGTCTCAGGGGCTTGGCTGCAATGACGGCAGTTCGAGTCCCTGTTGTGGTCTAGCCTGTGAAAGTAAGAGTTGGTTGGGCAATGTTCGGTCCTCATCTGAGTCACCAAACCCTGGTGTTTGCGACTCAGGTTCCACCACTGGTCTGAACGGCTTGGCCTGGGCATGTTAGCGAATACCCCTCTGGCTGTTGTGTTGTCAGCCCACTCCTGGTACCACTTATTCCGAAAGTGGTCCTTTAGCCAGTTTTTTGCCCCGAGATAGGTGACTGGGGTCTCTGGTTGGGGCAGTGCTGCGCCTGCTTTGGCCAGGGAGTCTGCTTTTTCGTTGCCATTAACATTCACGTGGCTCGGGATCCACTGCACTGTTACCTTACCTCCAAGTCTTTCGAGTCTACCCACGTCTTCCAAGATGACGTCAACCAAGTGGGTACTACGATTCTCACTAGCCAGGACTTCGAGGGCTGATCTCGAGTCACAAAACAGTACCGTGTCGAAACCAAATATTTCCGACCCCTGCAGTGTCTGGTGCACACTTTCCAGGGCCCTGTGTATAGCCTCGAGCTCCGCATCGTAGTTCGATGCCATAGTCCCACAGGGACCTAGAAGTTCTTCTCTTGGTGGCCCTCCTATTGGGTATAAGATGAGCGCACCGTATCCTGCAATTCCTTCACTCGAACTGGCAGACCCATCCGTGAACACTTTCACTTGGGTTCCCGCGAACCCTTCTATCGTCTCAAGGGCAGCCGCTTTCTGTACATGTTCAGGGCTGCGTTTCGTCACCGCTGTGTCAGTCAGAGACAAACGTATTTCGGGACGTGAGCATTCCGCATAGGGCGGTTTGAGTGGGACACTTATAATTTGTCTTCTATTTTGTGGGGGTTTGACGTTCCTATCAAGTTCCGTTACTTGATGCATAAATGAGGAACGTTTCAAACACCCACGTCCGCCCCAGTTGTGCTGCATCTGGTAGCAGGGCTCCCTATAGTCTAACCTGCGATACCTCTCTGCAGTCGTTATGATTGCCTTGTCCCTACGAATATCGAGCGGTTCTACGTTTGCAATGACTTCCACAGCAGCTGTGGGTGTCGTTCTATATGCGCCACAGATAAATCTTAAGGCCTGGTTCTGGATTCGACCCAGTTTTTCCAATGCCGTTTTGCTGGCAAAGGCTTGGACGGGCATGCTGTAATCCATAATCGACCTCACACTACCCAGAAAGAGAGCTCTGAGTGTACTTGCTCCAGCGCCCCAGTTCGTGCATGCAAGCTTTTTCACCAGGTTGAGCTTGGCGGTAGCCTGGGAGCACAGGTCTTGTACAAAGTTATGCATTTGCACCTTTTGATCCAGTTTGACTCCCAGATATACCGGTTGTTTGTCCCATTTGAGCGCCACATCGTTTATTTTGAGCACTATCTCCTCTTTGAGAATGGTTCTGCCGTTAGTGAAAAGGGAATAGACCGTCTTCTCGGTATTGATTTCCATCTGCCACCTCTGCATGTACCTACTGATATACGAAAGGTCTCGCTGTAGTAGCTGTTGCAGTCGGTTGGCATCTTTACCGGTGCTCCAGATGACCAAGTCATCTGCATACATAGCCGCGCTGGATTGCAACATTCCAGGGAGGTCGTTGATGAAAGCCAAGAACAGTGTGCAACTGAGTGCTGACCCTTGGGGCAGCCCCTGTTGCAGCGTTCTCTTACTGGAGGTTTCACTGCCATAAATTGTTTGGATCGTCCGGTTTGTAAGGAAACCTTGGATCCACCTGTACATGTTGGCAGTTACACCTAGGGCTTGTAATTTCAACAACAGACCGGACCTCCAGACCCTATCGTAAGCCTGTCGGAGGTCGAAGAAAATTGCCACAGTATGCAGTTTTTTCTGGAGCCCGTCGGTTATGGACTGTAGAAGACGGAGCACTTGATCAATCGGCTGTTTTCCTTTACGGAAACCAGCCTGACTGATATTCAGACTATTCGTACTTTCCAAGTACCAATAGAGCCGGGCATTCACCATTCTCTCAGCTACCTTCCCCAAACACGATGTTAGGGAGATCGGACGGTAGCTGTTTAGGAGTCCCTGACGTTTACCTTCTTTAGGGATTGGGACGATGTTAGCGCTCAACCAAGCTCCAGGCAGGGCACCCGTGGCCCACGTCCTGTTTATGATATTCAATAGCGAGGACATTGCTATCGGGCCAAGGTTTTTAATCATCTCGTTATTGACTTTGTCCTGTCCTGGTGCCTTGGCGGCTTTGCACTTACTGATCGCTGTTTGCAATTCGGTCATAGTGAAAGGAGCGGTAAAGACCTCAGCATGCGGTCCCCACTTCTGGGTCTTTTCTCCATGTTTCCTGAGACGGTTCAGGTTACGGCTCTGACTGGTTTCTTTCTGTTTTAGGCTCACGCTTGCAAAATGCTTATTCAAAGCATCGGCACATTTTGTATCTGTGGTTACAGTGCCTGTGGTCGTTTGCAAGGGGCTCGGATTTTTCGTTTTCCCCATACCAAAAAGAGAATCAATCAATTGCCACACCTTTCTTCCGTCTGCCAGGTTAAGTTTACCACACGAACTAACCCATTCTTCCTTCTTCGCCTTGAGCGTTTCCTGTCGGACTTCAGCAGTTAGCTTATTATAGGCAGCACGAGCAGCCGCCGTTTTAAGTTTCCCTGCTTTTTTCCTTGCCTTCTTACGTTCACGAACGAGACCCGCCAGCTTTTTGTTCCAGAATGGTCGGAACTTTCGGTGTCTACACGTTCTTGGAATGGATTTCCTGGCCATTGACAATATAACTCCCACGAGGTCGTTATAGGCATTCTCGATTGACTTGGGGTTCTCTGGGTCTTCAGTTGAACCCGCGAGCGTGCTTTCAATCCCGCCACGGAATTTTTTCCAGTCGGCTTTGCCGAACAGCCAGTGTCTTCTGGCAAAACGTGCCTTCACCAACTCTATATCTATTTCTATGAGTATAGGCTTGTGGTCACTACCAACTTCCGGCATAACTTTCCATCCTACCTTCGCCTCTAGCTCCGCCGAGACTAGGGTTAGGTCAGGACGTGATTGGGCACTATTGCCGGTGTGGAGTAGTGTCGGAGCACTATTTTTGTCCTGTAGCCTTATTAAGTTGGTAGTAAGCTCGACCTCCTCTAAGTATCGCCCTGAGGCGTTTTTATCGGGATAGCCTAATGCTTCAGTATGGGCATTAAAATCCCCTGCAATTACATAGTTCTTAAACATCGTTGTGTTGTGTAAAGGAAGACACAACGTGTTTCTCGGGGTGTTATAAATATTAGAAATGGTAAAAGTTTTACCAGCTTTAGTTACGCTGAGTGTCAGGGTATCTGTACCACTAAGTACTTTGTCAACTCTGTCTCTATCTCTCTTTCTTTTATTGATTTTAAGGGAATCCTTTACAGACACGATGAGGACAATTCTACTTTTACTTGGCTTGATGTCACTTGCTTCCCTTGCATCATCATTCTTAAACTACCTGAGGCAAAGTGTTGCCCGTGATAAGTTTAAACGTGTAATAGAACATCACAGTGATGGAAGTTACACGAATAAATATCATGGTAATCACATATTTTCACTTGTTAATTTTTTCAAAATGAACATTTATGATTCTTCAAATAAATTCAGTCAATTAATATTAATTACTTTACTCAAAAAAATGGACGAAGAAAACATTGATTGATTATTTAGTGAAACGTCTGGAAGTCTATTGTTTACGACAAGATGAACATTATACATCACGCCTATGCATGTCATGCCAATTTTTCATGGAAAATTCTCATCTACCAGAGGTTACTTCTTTATCCTTCTTCCACTCTCTTGTCCTACAATGAAAATTCCCATCTGGACTGCCAAAGCTTTTATTTATTATCCTTCTTCAACACTCTTGTCCTAAAATTAAACTTGAAATTTAACTTAGTAAACAAGATTTTTTTTAATCGTCATTTATGCAGAATAATAAATACATTACAGTAAATATTGCATGTTAAATAGCATAATATAAAAATAAGTTTTAAAGTATCGTCAGGGGATAAGTTATTGTGAGATATTTCGGGTTGCACTTACTTCTTGGAATAATGTAGTGAAAAGACAGTTATCAAAATTAAAGACTCTGGTTCTTAAAATACTTAGTCATATTTTAGTCATAATTAAAAATTAGTGAACGTTTAATTAGCATCTGATTAAGACCAAACAAGAAAATAAATTTGAAAACAATGAAACGAAAGTAAGGCCAATTTGTTAACAGTCTATAAAATTAAAATTATATCATCAAAAAGATAAAAACTTAATTAAAACTTAGGGCGTGGTGGTCTAATTAGTAGCGCGCTGGACTGTCGAACCGAGGCAAAAACTCGAGTCACGGGTTCCAGCCTCAGTACTTGCAAGGCCCCCGTGGCATTTGCTAGCCACACAATCCACTGCTCGTTAGTGTTGGCTAAATAAAACTTGTGAACGCTACTTCGCTTGCCCCATAAGCCGTTATAATTAAAACTTGATTATATCATATTGCGTATTTTGTGACTAAAGTGATTTAAGCACTAAGCTCTTCAATTGTAATTTGTGTTAAGTAAACATTAAAGATGTTAAAGCCACTATTAAAATAATGATGAGAAAATAACGCTAAGAAAGTCCTCCGCTGACCTGGGAGGGCTTGGACGCTGCCAAGGTCTACTATGTCCGAGAATATTCTAATGGAAACATTAGAACCCCTTGTGGGACAAACACACACACAAACATTAAAGATAAGCGTTAAAAAATCTGAACAGTTATTGTTATAAAATGTTCTAATTCATCAAGTTTTCATTGTACATGCCTGAGAATAGTCTGGTCTTGTTAGATGTTTTAAGTAACTTTTAAAAAAAAACATGGTTAAAGGAAATTACATAAATATATATTTTAGCTACATGAAAATTAAAAATTAGAATTTATTTTAAATAAAATTTGGGAGGGCAACATCCAGAGGCAATGACAGTAAACTTAATTACTGTGGTATCCAGGTTTACTTTGGGAAATTTTGCGGGAGCATTTCATATTTTGAAAGTGAAGACGTAATTTAATTTTTTTAAAAGGCATTTTGCCAAAACCAAGAACAGCAAAAAACAAAACTTTCGAGAAAAGATATTTGAGAATATTGTGAAGCTAATTAACGATAATTGTGCAGAAATGAAAACTGTCCGACTTTCCCATAGAAGTTTTCCGATCACACAAAGCAACACTTCACCTTTGTTGGCGGTCCTCCTTTTGCTACATTATTGCACTGGAAATTTGTTTTAAATAGTTTATAAATTTGTTTTAAATGAGTTCAGTCGAAGGTAGATCATCGATTTTTTTAAATATTTATTTCCAATGTTTTCTAGATGATGCTTGCAAATCTTTTATTGCATCGTACTTTTTAAAGTTTAATAATGATCATTACAAGAAATTTTGCTTGAAGGTTTTAGCCAAAAATTGGTAAAATAAATCAAAAGTTATTTACATATTTTTAATTGCATGGTATGGGATGAATTATGCTGTAAGATTTTGAGATCAAATTTCAATAATTTTGGTAGATTAGTTAAATCAGCACCGTAGTCACAGTGAAATAGATATTTATTTAACTTAATATTTTGGCAAAGAAAACCTAGGAATTTTATTTTCCAACAGCATGATATGGAAACAATACAGAATCTTGATATACTATTAAATTTTGTAAAAATTTTAACGAACTAATTTAAAAAACACATGTTAAAAATTATCTTTATTAATTTTTGAATCGTGTATTATTAATAAAATAATAAGTAAAATATTTAAGTTGTGTTAATACTCTACTCTGTTTTATAAAACGCAAAAATTGGGTAAATGGTAAATATTATCAAAGACCTTTTATAAAAGTTATATATTAAGTTGTAAAATTTAAATACATATTTTACTAAGCTCTAGCTTAAATTTCAATGTTATAAGGATTATTGTATCGTTGGTTCTTTATCTTTAGGCGGGACACACACGAAAGTAATGAAGTGTATGTATTATTTAAACGGCGAGTTGTTCAATAAATATGCATTAATTTTGATTGGTGGTTTGGTTAGTTTAAAAAAAAATAATAATAATACATTTCGCGTAGATTATGGATAACCGATGTGAAACAAACTTTCCTACAAATGTACTTTTAATATTTTCGTAATATACCACTTAAAATGATTTTATTATTTCCTGAAAAATTTTGATTAATCGATGCTTTTTTATGTTAAAAATTTATTAATTTCATTTTACAAATATACTTTTAAAAACGTTAACTCTTCATTAAAATATATCTCATTATTTTATTTCAGGCGAACATTCATACGTAAGTTTGAATTGTTACATTTAATATTAATTTTATAACTTACTATCAAAAGTTTCAAAATAATTCTTTTGACAAAACTAAAACCAATTAATGTGCATTTAATTTAAAAGAAAAAATAACCGAAAATCCAGCGATCGATCGGCATCAACTGATTAAAATGAAAATAATTAGTTATTTTTTATATTAACGGTTCATACATTAAATATTATATGGAATTTGATCATGGTTATACAGATAATCCTTAATGTCACATTCCCTACGACAAGTACCACTTTGTACTCTCCGAAATAAAGAACAAAATCTCATTAATTAATTTCACCACACAAATTATTTAATTTAAGAGTAATGAAGGGAAAAACAAAACTATGAAATTAAATAATTAAATAATAAAAAGTGATACAAATGTTTCAAAAAGAAACAATCAAACAATTAACATTACAGCTGACTATTAAGTAATTTTGAACAATTTTTTCAAAATCTAAAGCTTAATATAATTTAGTTATGACTTTTCAAGAGTCCACATACAAACCATTATTATTAAAAACAGTGGATGTATTTATTTAAGTTTATTTATTGATATTTTTTTTATATTCACCTCTCTGGCGTGCAAGTTTTAAGATAAACTAAGCAGTATTTGAATTTTTTAAAAAAAATTATCAGGTAACATAAATTTTGCTTAAAACTTTGAAGCATATTTTTAAAGATCCTAGCCACTGTATATTAAAAAAAAACACAATTTATAAGATAGCAGAAAAAAAAATATTTTCATTTCCCTTTGAGTGGAATAGTATTGGACTAAATGGATTGACAGAAGCTCTGCATGAGGCAAATGTCAGGACGTCTTCTTGCACCATTTCTTTTAAAGCAACCTCCGCGGCGAAGATACGCTTACGCTTGCATTCTACAAAGTAACGAAGTGCTGGCTTAATAAACCACAAATAAATTTTATTGAACTAAAATATTGGTACTAACTTTTAAAACGAATTAATGTTAGCTTTCAGGATTAAAATCGAAGATAAAGAATAGTGTGGCGGCACAAATGAGTACGATAAAATAAATAATGAATAAAATTCTATTTTGACCACTTTTGATTACTAATTTCCCGATCATACAGATTTTTGGCTTGAAACAAAAATTTAAATCATCCGGTTAGTAAAATTTTGCATTTTAAAAATGATCATTGGTATCAAATTTGGTAGTCTGCTTCCCTGCTTTATCCAAATTCGTCGAAAGTACATATTTTGGTTATATATTGACAAGGTCAGTCATCATATAAACTTTCGGACGGACTTTGCTACTTAGGGGTCGATCAACAAGATATGGACTATTGTGTTTCCAACGCCATTTGAAACTTTTTTTGCAGCTGCGCAGCACGGATATTTTGTCAGTAAATAATAAATTTACAATGAACAAAAGAAAAACAACGTTTATCAAGTCTGGGAAAAGAAAAAATAAATGTAAAGTAATATTTTTTTAAAATAATTTCAATATTTTCACAGAAATCAGAAGTTTATAGCTATTGTACGACGATCATTTTTAAAATGCAAAATACAACTATACAAGATATATTGTAAATGTTGATAGCTGGCAATATACAACTATACAAGATATATTGTAAATGTTGATAGCTGGCAATATACAACTATACAAGATATATTGTAAATGTTGATAGCTGGCAATATACAACTATACAAGATATATTGTAAATGTTGATAGCTGGCAATATACAACTATACAAGATATATTGTAAATGTTGATAGCTGGCAATATACAACTATACAAGATATATTGTAAATGTTGATAGCTGGCAATATACAACTATACAAGATATATTGTAAATGTTGATAGCTGGCAATATACAACTATAAAAGATATATTGCAAATGTTGATAGCTGGCAATATACAACTATACAAGATATATTGTAAATGTTGATAGCTGAAATGTAATATTATTATTTATATTTGAATTTTAATGAATATGTAAATGTACGAAAATATATAAATTTTGTTTAATTAACGATGATTATACTGTGTATATATTCGCGGACTCCGAGACATTACTTATGTACTTCATAAGGCCCATTTGTCATGTAGGACGGGACAGAGTGTTGAAAGAACTTTCACCCAAATACATGAACTTTTCCAGTCGTGATATTCAACTGTATATTACATTTGTGAACCTAGCCAGAAAATTTAAAAAAACCGTAAAAACAAAGTTTTTTACTATAAATCCATTATATATGAGACATTGATTATTTTCAAACCCGCTAACTCTAGTGGTGTTTACTGAGCTTTTCCAGACTTGACAGTCATGCCTCTCAGTTATGTTCCTTCACATGGGTTCTCAAATTCGTGGCTAATGGTCACCGTACCCTCTTTTGCCCACCGGCCGTCTTCTGCCTAATCTGTTTTCAATATTTGATGACTTGACTAACTGTGATCTAACATATACAAATATACATTTGAAACTATTCTAACTCGAAATTAGCTAATCGAACCTGGGACAGACTCTATCAGCAAGGCTCACAAATCCCCACAGTTTATCACCTTACAACTTTATTCTTAGGGTGGTCTGTGATCTTCTGGAAGAGCAAGAGAACGCCTGAAGGTTTGGCCCCAATATATAGGGACCCCTGACCAAGTTATGATGATGTCTGTTCTAATTTCTAAACTAAACACATATTCTGTAGGCCTGAGACTAATCTCTTAAGGCCTTGGCTAGTACCTGGGCAATCTGCTCCATCTGCTGAGCATTGCCATACAACATTGTCTTTACATGGGACTCTTCCGCCTCCCTCACCCCCCCGGCCATATCAAGCACCGGGCAAGACGTCACCAGGTGTACGACTGTCTCAGGGGCTTGGCTGCAATGACGGCAGTTCGAGTCCCTGTTGTGGTCTAGCCTGTGAAAGTAAGAGTTGGTTGGGCAATGTTCTGTTCTCATCTGAGTCACCAAACTCTAGTCTGCCTTTTGATTGCCATTAACATTCACGTGGCTCGGGATCCACTGCACGGTTACCTTACCTCCAAGTCTTTCGAGTCTACCCACGTCCTCCAAGATGGCGTCAACCAAGTGGGTACCACGCTTCTCACTAGCCAGGACTTCGAGGGCTGATCTCGAGTCACAAAACAGTACCGTGTCGAAACCAAAAATTTCCGACCCCTGCAGTGTCCGGTGCACACTTTCCAGGGCCCTGTGTATAGCTTCAAGCTCCGCATCGTAATTCGATGTCATAGTCCCACAGGGACCTAGAAGTTCTTCTTTTGGTCTCCTATTGGGTATAAGATGAGCGCACCATATCCTGCAATTCCTTCACTTGAACTGGCAGACCCATCCGTGAACACTTTCACTTGGGTTCCCGCGAACCCTTCTATCGTCTCAAGGGCAGCCGCTTTCTGTACATGTTCAGGGCTGCGTTTCGTCACCGCCGTGTCAGTCAAAGACAAACGTATTTCGGGACGTGTGCATTTCGCATAGGGCGGTTTGAGTGGGACACTTATAATCTTTCTTCTATTTCGTGGGGGTTTGACGTTCCTATCAAGTTCCGTTACTTGATGCATAAATGAAGAACGTTTCAAACACCCACGTCCGCCCCAGTTGTGCTGCATCTGGTAGCAGGGCTCCCTATAGTCTAGCCTGCGGTACCTCTCTGCAGTCGTTATGATTGCCTTGTCCCTACGAATATCGAGCGTCTCTACGTTTGCAATGACTTCCACGGCAGCTGTGGGTGTATTTCTGTATGCGCCACAGATAAATCTTAAGGCCTGGTTCTGGATTCGACCCAGTTTTTCCAATGCCGTTTTGCTGGCAAAGGCTTGGACGGGCATGCTGTAGTCCATAATGGACCTCACACTACCCAGAAAGAGAGCTCTGAGTGTACTTGCTCCAGTGCCCCATTTTGTGCATGCAAGCTTTTTCACCAGGTTGAGCTTGGCGGTAGCCTGGGAGTACAGGTCTTGTACAAAGTTATGCATTTGCACTTTTTGATCCAGTTTGACTCCCAGGTATACCGGTTGTTTGTCCCATTTGAGCGCCACATCGTTTATTTTAAGCACTATCTCCTGTTTGAGAATGGTTCTGCCATTAGTGAAAAGGGAATAGACCGTCTTCTCGGTGTTAATTTCCATCTGCCACCTCTGCATGTACCTACTGATATACGAAAGGTCTCGCTGTAGTAGCTGTTGCAGTCGGTTGGCATCTTTACCGGTGCTCCAGATGACCAAGTCATCTGCATACATAGCCGCGCTGGATTGCAACATTCCTGGGAGGTCTTTGATGAAAGCCAAGAACAGTGTGCAACTGAGTGCTGACCCTTGGGGTAGCCCCTGTTGCAGCGTTCTCTTACTGGAGGTTTCACTGCCATAAGTTGTTTGGATCGTCCGGTTTGTGAGAAAACCTTGGATCCACCTGTACATGTTGGCAGTTACGCCTAGGGCTTGTAATTTCGACAACAGACCGGACGTCCAGACCCTATCGTAAGCCTGTCGGAGGTCGAAGAAAATTGCCACAGTATGCAGTTTTTTCTGGAGCCCGTCTGTTATGGACTGCAGAAGACGGAGCACTTGATCAATCGGCTGCTTTCCCTTACGGAAACCAGCCTGATTTATATTCAGACTATTCGTACTTTCCAAGTACCAATAGAGCCTGGCATTCACCATTCTCTCAGCTACCTTCCCCAAACACGATGTTAGGGAGATCGGACGGTAGCTGTTTAGGAGTCCTTGACGTTTGCCTTCTTTAGGAATCGGGACGATGTTAGCGCTCAACCAAGCTCCAGGCAGGGCACCCGTGGCCCACGTCCTGTTTATGATATTCAATAGCGAGGACATTGCTATCATGCCAAGGTTTTTAATCATCTCGTTATTGACTTTGTCCTGTCCTGGTGCCTTGGCGGCTTTGCAATTACTGATCGCCGTTTGCAATTTCGGTCATAGTGAAAGGGGCGGTAAAGACCTCAGCATGCGGTACCCCACTTCTGGGTCTTTTCTCCATGTTTCCTGAGACGGTTCAGGTTACGGCTCTGACTGGTTTCTTTCTGTTTTAGGCTCACGCTTGCAAAATGCTTATTCAAAGCATCGGCACATTTTGTATCTGTGGTTACAGTGCCTGTGGTCGTTTGCAAGGGGCTCGGATTTTTCGTTTTTCCCCATACCAGAAAGGAATCAATCAATTGCCACACCCTTCTTCCGTCTGCCAGGTTAAGTTTACCACACGAACTAACCCATTCTTCCTTTTTCGCCTTGAGCGTTTCCTGTCGGACTTCAGCAGTTAGCTTATTATAGGCAGCACGAGCAGCCGCCGTTTTAAGTTTCCCTGCTTTTTTCCTTGCCTTCTTACGTTCACGAACGAGACCCGCCAGCTTTTTGTTCCAGAATGGTCGGAACTTTCGGTGTCTACACGTTCTTGGAATGGATTTCCTAGCCATTGACAATATAACTCCCACGAGGTCGTTATAGGCATTCTCGATTGACTTGGGGTTCTCTGGGTCTTCAGTTGAACCCGCGAGCGTGCTTTCAATCCCGTCACGGAATTTTTTCCAGTCGGCTTTGCCGAACAGCCAGTGTCTTCTGGCAAAACGTGCCTTCACCAACTCTATGTCTATTTCAATGAGTATAGGTTTGTGGTCACTACCAACTTCCGGCATAACTTTCCATCCTACCTTCGCCTCTAGCTCAGCCGAGACTAGGGTTAGGTCCGGACGTGATTGGGCACTGTTGCCGGTATGAAGTAGTGTCGGAGCACTATTTTTGTCCTGTAGCCTTATTAAGTTGGTAGTAAGCTCGACCTCCTCTAAGTACCGCCCAGAGGCGTTTTTATCGGGATAGCCTAATGCTTCAGTATGAGCATTAAAATCCCCTGCAATTACATAGTTCTTAAACATCGTTGTGTTGTGTAAAGGAAGACACAACGTGTTTCTCGGGGTGTTGTAAATATTGGAAATGGTAAAAGTTTTACCAGATTTAGTGACGCTGAGTGTCAGGGTGTCTGTACCACTAAGTACTTTGCTCTCTACAATCTCCGCTGTGAGGTTGTTTTTTACTAAAGTAACCAGACCTCTGCAATTTTTGCATGCACAGCGATATACTGAGTAACCCGTAATGTGCAATGGGTTCTTTTTCAGCAGAGTTTCTTGCAAAAGAGCAACGTCCACCATCTGCTCGTGGAGCAGCTTAGTTATTTCAGTTATCTTGCCTCTGACACCACAGCAATTTAGTTGTAAAATGGATAGGTTTTCGGGGAGCTGAACCCTGGCAGCTAGCCTCTCCGGGCTTGCAGTAATACGTACGCCTCGTGTCGTCCTGATCCCCGTTGCCGACACAGAGGGGAGGGGAGGGTCCGTAGTCCTCCCATGATTAAGACAATCTTGAGGTTTTCCAGCCATATTGAATGAATGAAGTGGGCGCATTTTCTTACCTTTTCCCGGTCCGTGCATGTTGCCATACACGTACCTTTGCCCTGGGAACTAGACTAGTGAGTCGAGTCCTTTCACTACGCCACTCATGCGTGGTTTTGTGAGTCTGTTGCTTAAAGCAAGGATTCCTTACAGACATGGTTTGACGGTGTGCGTCAGGGTTGTTGGTTTCAGGTGCAGACAGTTCCACACCTTACTCGTGTCCCGGGCCGCGTAGAGGCCAACCCTTTCCGGAGACTGTTCTAATTTCTAAAAGTTTCTATTGGCTGTTCCGTTTCTGCCACGGCTGATACACGTGAGGACTTTATTCTCATTGGTTAAACCCTGGCTAAACAGTTTTCTTGTCACGTGATCGTATGTTTCCAGTTAGGTGCCAAGTCAAGATCTAATTAGCATAGTTCGCTCTCATAACCTTTGGTTGACCTATTCAACATCATATTTCCCTAACTTGTCATGGCTTTAAGTTAGCGTCTCACATTAGGCCTACGTCTGAACTCAACGGTTCTAAAATTACTATGCTTCTCAAAAGAATATTGAGGGACTCAACATCATCCAATTAGCTACTCTTTATATTTACTCAGTTGTTCACTGTTTTTAGGATTACGCACCATTTGCACAGTATCCATTTGAGAGGAAGAACAAATTTGTTTGCAAAATTTTATAAATTATTTATATTAAGTACAATTAAAATAACTCATTTTAAACTGAAGTTAAATAATAACCATTTAAAAAACAATAATACACAGTTTTGTTTAAATAGAAAAGTATTTTCCAGGCTTTTGTTTTACTATGGGGGCATCTTCCACTGTTTCGTTTGAATTGTTTAATTCGGACTAGAAATCTAGGCGGTTAAAGATTCTGAAATATAATAAATACCCACAATTCTTGTTTTGTAAAAATCATAATAATGCCCCCACCCCCGGCCCCCCCCAACCAAAAAATAAATAAAAATCTAAAAATGTTATTCACATAATTCCTATGAGAAAGAAAAATTGGAGAACGGCAAAACTTATTTTAAAAAATGGGTGAGCGGAAGCAAACTGATGTGTAAACAATAATTATTACCTTGTGCTTTTAGAGGGATATGTATCTCAAAAAACATGAACCAGTTTGTTAGAAACAAATCAAATTCTAAATAAAATATTTATCTATTTACTATTTAAAACCTAAAACTGTTACTACATTAATTTATTACAGTATCCTGCGGACTATTTTAAGATGAAAGGTAAGCATTTTTTAATGTTTTAATTTATATATATCAATATATATATCAATATATATATATATATATATATATATATATATATATATATATATATATATATATATAAATATTAAACAATATAATTTGCAATTGTCACGCAAGTAGTGTCTGTCAGTCAGTCCTAACGCTACTAATTTTAGAAAGCAGGGCAAACCAAAATACTGCACCAATGCACGAAAAGGTGTGCAAATTAAAGATGCGCTGTAAAAAAATATTATATGACGTCATTGTTTTCGCTCATATTTTAATTTTGGAAAAGTTAACATTGTAAAAAGAGAATTAGATGATGGTTAGTTATCAAATAAAATAATAAAGCGGCAGCCGTAGGCGTCCTTCAATCAATATTATAAAATACTTTGTGTACATTTCAGAAAGTTTAATAACTCGTATTTATCAAACAAGGACAAGTTAGTTGGGCTTTTGAAAAAGGTCGGCACCGTAGGCGCCCTAAAAAAAGTGCATTTAAAAAAAAATAGATTTCAGCTGAAAACTTCTGTCATTTTTGACGGGTGTACGCTAGTATATATATAATTAATATTAAAGCTAAACATATAATTCGATTATTTAATTAAATGAATACAATTAAATAATGTATTAGTATTATTTGTTAAATGAAGCGCATAAGATCCATAGTTTTTCTATAATTGATTTACTTTTTTTTCCAGATGAAAATTGCGCTTTGTGGAGGCAGTTAACCAAAACTACTAAATCGTGCATAGAATGGAAAAAAAATTTATGATTTAACAATTTCGTACTGGAATAATTCCCTATTCAAATTTGGGCTTTTTGGAAATCATTTGGAAGAAGAAACAAAGATTTTAACTATGCATTATAATACAACTGTTAAGTTTACATCTTAAAAATAAACAACGTAAAATTATTTTTTTTAGCGAATCATTATAAAAGTTGCGGTTTGAAAAGTTGAAAGAGAGCAAAAGTAATATAATATGGACATTTGTGTTAGCATTGATCTTTGACCTCACCAACATCGGTGGTGGTGACCTTTGACCTTGACCTTGTTAGCGGCGCTAATGAGGTAATTAATATTCATAGGGTTCATATTTATTCACATTCTGGTAATTATAACCGATTAATTATTCGAATGATATCTTTTTTAGCCTTAATTTAGTTGTCATGTTTAATACGGGATAATAATTAGTTAATTAAGTGAGTAATTAATATCATAGCGTAATTAATTATTCAAATTAGGGTAATTATGTCAATTTTTATGAGTGTCATGGCGGCAGTGGTGGACTGTGGTGGTATATTAATGAGGGCAGTTGTGTTTGGGTGGAGGATTTAATAAGAATAAATTATGTGGTGGGGTCACGAGGGTGGCAGTGGTATAAATTGTTTACATGAATTCACGGAGGGGCGGGCTTGACATGCGGTGGGGTAGATTATGATCAATAATACAGAGGCGGAGGGCTGTGGATGGGCGCAATGACGGAGGTTGCCGCTGAATTTAATATTGTATTATGTATCTGTACCTTTTTTTAAATTTAGATAGGATCTTTTATCAAAAGTAGCGGTTCTTATCTTAGGGTCGGTGTCAATTTTATGAAAAGTTCTTGTTTGTTCGTAGTAATTTCGTTACTAATTTTATTTGACAGCTTTGACGGTTATCATTTTAGTATTGGGAAGATTTTCCAAGTTGACGTCTGTTGTTGGTTTTTGGGTTTGTTTTTTTTTGTTGTTTTTTTTGTTGTTTTGTTTTGTTTGTTTGTTTTTTGTTGATTTTTTCCCCCTTACATATAGTTCTCATCTAATGGTTAGAGATAGTTTTCTAAGTATAAGCTGTCTTTTTTGTTAGCATTCTTTCTTACTTAGTGGTCCTCCACTCAATGTCCGGGAAATATTTTATAAGTTTAAGGATGGTTTCTTTGTTCATTTTAATATTTTTTAATAGGTTCATAGTATTTTTACACAAAAGTAGTGGTTCGTATCTTAGTGTTGGCAATAGTTTATAAAGTAAAGAGGTCTGTTTTGTTCGTATTCTTTCTTAAATAATCGGTCGCCCCTCAGTGTTGGGAATATTTTTGGATTTCAAAAGTTTTTTTCTGTTACTGCTTTTTTGTTTTTAAATTGTGGGTTCTCATCTTAAGATCTTGGACAGTTTACTGAAGTTGAAGGTGTCTTTTTGTTCGTGTTATTTTCTTAACTAGATGTTCTCATTCTATAAGTTCAAGAAGCCTTGTGTTTGTGTTGTTTCATATGCAGAGGTTCTCCACTCAGTATCAGCGACATATTTCTAAGTTCTAGGGAGTCATTTTTTTATTTTATTTTTTTCTTAATTAGAGATTCTCTTCTTAATGTCTGGGACAGCTTTATAAGTTCAAAGAGTCTAGTGTCTGTATGTTTTCTTATTTACTTGTTCTCCATAGAGGGTTGTGGTACAATTTGGTAATTTTTAAAATGATGCTTGGTGTATTTTGCGATAAATTTTATAAGGCTAAGTCATATTATTTAAACTTGAAGAAATGATCTATTTGTGTCTAGTAGAATTTGATAAAGTGGGTAGGGTTTGTAAATAGACCACATGACAGCTGTTGTAACTAATTTTTTTTTCTAAATGAGAGATTGTTAATTGCAAGAGGTTTTTTTAAAAATTAATCTCAAGTTGTTATTCACTAAAATAATTTAACATTTGTAAATGAGGGTTCTGGCTATTGTGTTTTGTTGTCTAGTTTTTTTTAAAAAAATGTAAGTGTAATAGAAGCGAGATCTGGTAATTTTTTTATAAGGAAGGTTATTATTTATATTTTTGGATTTCTAGTCAGTAGTTGTAAGGGTGGTCTCCAGATGTTAATAGACACGAGTGTGTTATTGATCAGGGCGAGCGAGACTGGTGGTTGGAGCCACGGTAACAAACGTCTGATGAAATTAAAATATGTCAACTACTCTAAGGGTTTCCTACAGGCGGTTGTGAAAACTTTTTTTTTAGCGAACTAACATTTAATATTTGTAGTTTTCAAGCTTTGTCCATTGTCCACTAACTAGACTACTAGAAGAATGAAACATTAAATGTACCCAAACATTGCATTAATTTCTCAAGCCTCTCTAAACCAGGATAATGTGCCAAAGGATTAGAAACTAGCTAGTGTGACTTACCTCTTCAAAAAAAAAGATAAATCAGACCCTGGTTATTATAGACTTGTCTCACTTACTATTATTATCTTTAAATTAATAGAACACTAAATATATGAAGATTTCTTTTGCAAAACCTCCTAAGTCACATTTTAGCTATTTTGAGAAAAAGGCATTAGTCAAAACGGTATGATTTCTTAATTCTAAGAGTCTGGAGTTTTGTTTTTTGTTTTTTTGTGTGCTGAATGTTGGTCCCATAAGAACAAAATTTTGAGTAAAAGAACTTGTTAAATTGATATATTTGTGTTTTTATTGCACGATAAAAAAATTATTTAGCTGGTTTTGAAAGTGGAAGCGGTACTTAGCGTGTTATGAGAGTGTTAATGCTACTTAACAGGTAGTGAAGTGTGTAAGTACTTAGCAGGTTTTGAAAGTGTGTAATTGCGTATCGGTGGCTGGATAGCGAAGTCAATGGTGCGCTCGCCTCACAAGCTGAGGGCGTGGGACCTAGCCCGCGTTAAGGCCACGATAAGAATGTTGATCAATGACCGTTGCTAGAAAGTGTCCGCTGACCTGGAGAGGAGATGGGTGCCGCCAGATCTACCAAGCCCAAAGAAAGTTCTAATGGAAACATTAGAAGCCCTTACGACCACAAGGTTATGGGACACACAAAAAAATACTTATCAGTTTTGATGGCCTAAAACACATTTGCTGAAAAGTATTTATTATTTTTAGAACATTTACCGTTAGTTTATTACACATTGCCCAAAATAAAATAAAAAATAAAAAAAACATAATATATACAGAAAGTTACTGAAGTTAATCGAACAAAAGTTTTAATTTTACCATATTGGTAACTTTATTTGGCTAAAGAGTGTCCCAATAACAATTTATTATAGGAAGGTGGGATGCCTTATTGCATTACAATCAAACATATTATATTGATTCCATGTCCTCATCTTTTAATTTTGCATGTTGTATATGTTTACATATCCTGTGAAACACAATTAATTGTTGTTGTTGTTGAGCCTTCTCGTCCATGAGGGGCATCTACCGATCATCGTCGGCGTCTGCGATTCCTCCAAGGGCATAGGCCACCTACGAGAGACCTCCAGGCATCTCTATCCTGGGCCAGCTTCTCCAGGATCTTCCATTCATGGCCAATTTTCTTGATGTCTGCCTCCAATTCTCGGCGCCAAGTGTTTCTTGGACGGCCTCTTTTCCGCTTACCCTGTGGGTTCCATTTCAGGGCTTGCTTTGTTGTGTTAGGAGCAGGTTTCCTTAGTGTATGACCAATCCACCTCCACCGCTTCTGGAGAATCTCTTCCTCAATGGGCTTCTGTTTTGTCCGCTGCCACAGTTCCTGGTTGCTGATTTTGTCTGGCCAGTGAATTCTGAGAATCCTTCTTAAACAGTTGTTGATGAAGGACTGTATTCTGGTCAAGTTTACGGCCGTTGTTCTCCATGTCTCGGCTCCATATAGCAGCACAGGTTTTACCATAGCGTTAAAAATCCTTACTTTTAACTTGCTGCCTAAGTTGTTAGAGACCCAAACATGTTTGAGTTGCTGGAAGGCTGCTCTTGCTTTTCCGATCCTTATTTTGACGTCCGCATCTGTACCACCTTGCTTATCTACCACGCTGCCAAGGTAAACAAAACTGTCCACCTCCTCAAGGGCTTCTCCTTCAAGCATAATGGGTGATATACTGGTGGCATTAACCTTGAGGATTTTACTCTTCCCTTTGTGAATGTTGAGACCCATGCTAGCAGATGTGGCTGCGACAATGTTTGTTTTCTCCTGCATCTGTTGTTGGGTATGTGCAAGAAGGGCAAGATCATCAGCAAAGTCAAGATCATCCAGTTGATCCCACAAGGTCCATTGGATGCCATTCCTTTTCTGCTGTGTAGATGTTTTCATCACCCAGTCAATGGCTAACAGGAAGAGGAATGGTGACAGCAAGCAACCTTGTCTCACACCAGTCTTCACCTGGAACGCATCTGTCACCTGCTGGCCATGGATAACTCGGCAGTTTATCCCTTCATACATGTTTCTGATTATATCCGTAATCTTCTGTGGCACCCCGTAATGCCTTAGCAATCTCCACAAGGTTTGCCTGTCAACACTGTCGAAGGCTTTTTCATAGTCAACAAAGTTGACATAGAGCGGTGAGTTCCACTCTAGTGACTGCTCTAGAATGATGCGCAGTGTCGCTATCTGGTCCGTGCAGGATCTGTTGGTGCGAAAGCCAGCTTGTTCGTCCCGCAACAGAGGGTCTACAGCGTTTTTCATCCTGTTAAGTAGTACACGGTTGAAAACCTTTCCTGGGATGGACAGCAGGGTGATCCCTCTGTAGTTCGAGCAGGAGCTTAAGTCTCCCTTCTTTGGGATCTTGATAAGGTATCCCTCTTTCCAATCGGAAGGAACTTGCTCCTCTTCCCATATCTTCATAAACAGAGGGTGCAGCATTTCCACACTGGTTTCCAAGTCCGCCTTCAGTGCCTCGGCTGGGATGCCATCGGGTCCCGCAGCCTTTCCATTTCTGAGTTGTTTAATGGCCCTGCTAATCTCTTCTTTGGTGGGACTAATACAGTCAATTAGTAGGTCATTATCGGCTGGTTGAATATCTGGTGGATTCCTTGGTTCAGGCCTGTTTAGGAGCTCTTCAAAGTGCTCCTTCCATCTCCCTCTCTGTTGCTCCTCACTTGGTATGGTGTTTCCCATTTTGTCCTTTACTGGTCTCTCTACCTTGCTAAATTTCCCTGACAGCGTCTTAATGGTATCAAACAGTTCCCTCATGTTCCCCTGGTGAGCTGCATCCTCTGCTTCTTTAGCAAGTTTATCAACAAATTCCTTCTTGTCCCTCTTGATGCTTTTCTTAACTTCCTTATTTGCATCTGCATATTCCATCTGGGCCTTGTTTTTCTGTGCTCGGGTGCGGCTGTTATTCACTTCTGCTTTCTTTCTTTTCCTTTCTTCTATTTTACTCAGCGTACCTGCTGTCATCCATTCTTTGTGTGCCTGTTTCCTGTTTCCTAGCACTTCTTGGCATGTTGACTGTACTGTTTCTTTCATGCTTTGCCATTTCCCTTCGGTGGTTTCGTCTTCCAGTATTTCTTGTAGGACTTGGAACTTATTGAATAGTGAGATTTTGAATTCTTCCTTTTTGGCTTGGTCCTTTAGGAGGGAGGTATTATACTGAGTCCTGTATGCTGTTTGCTCGGTATAATGTCTCTTTAGTTTTAATTTCATCCTGGCCACAAGAAGATGGTGATCTGAGGCAACATCAGCTCCCCTCTTAACACGTACGTCTTGGAGAGATCGCCTGAATTTTTTAGAAATACATACATGGTCTATTTGGTTCATCGTTCTCATGTCCGGTGAGACCCATGTAGCTTTGTGAATCCTCTTGTGCTGGAAAATACTCCCCCCTATGACCAGGTCTGCTGCGGCACATAGGTCAGCAAACCTCTCACCATTGTCGTTCATCTCGCCTATCCCTTGCTGTCCCATAACCTCTTCGTACCCTGTGTTGCTATTGCCGATCTTGGCATTAAAGTCTCCCATGAGGACGACGATGTTCCTCCGTGGGCGACCCTGGACTATGGTCATTACTCTATTGTAGAATTCTTCTTTGTCTCCTTCATCACTTTCATTAGTTGGTGCGTAGCATTGTATAACATCTAGGTTGATGCTACGTTTCTTTGTTCGAAAGGTTGCTAAAAGAATTCTAGGTCCATGGGCCTCCCATCCAATGAGTGCTCCTTGTGCTGCCCTTGATAGCATCATAGCAACACCCAGGGTATGTGGGGCATCGTCTTCTTCGTGTCCCGAAAATAACACCATCTCTCCTGAGATTAATCTCTTCTGTCCCCATCCAGTCCATCTTGCTTCACTAATTCCGAGAATGGTGAGCTTATAGTTCCTCATCTCAGCGGCTATTTGTGCAGCTTTACCAGCCTCGTACATGGTGCGGACATTCCAAGCTCCAATGACGGTGGTAGTCCTGGTAGAAATGATGGTTGTCGGCCTAATAGCTTCCAGGTTTTGGCTTTCACTATTAGGCGTCATATTTTCCTCCTCAAGGAATCCATTCTCTCCCAGGACTGAAATGTCTTTTGTTACTCTTTTCGGTGTTTTTGTAACTATGATTTTTTACATGGCAGGGTTGTTGGCCTTGCGCACAACCACTTGGGGGGTTGCCCCTCACAGCTCAATGGGTAGCTGCCTTTGTTCGGGTTAGGTCCCTAGCCTTTGTGGATCCCTCCACTTCCTACAAGGCAGTAGGGCTGATTTTGGTCCACCCCGGGTATTTTATTTCCCCGGTACCCTCCATATCTGGTGGGCTTTCCCCTATCCGCCGGCTGGGGAGGCGCTCGATAGAAGATCAGCATCTCCCACGAGAAACACAATTAATTGGTCTAAATAAATTATCTGTCAAAAGCAGTAGACAATAATTATCAGACTTATGCAATATTATTATACTTCTCAAAAGCATTTGACAAAGTTCATTACTTACGTTTACGCAAAAATCTAACTCCCTTGGAATCTCGTGTCTCCATACTTGATTTAAATCAGCACAAATTTAAATAAAGATGAACTCAAAAATTTCGTAAGAAACTGTAAAAGGTTGCTCGCTCTTTAAAAAAAATTATTATATAAATAATTTACCCAACAGCATCTGAACAGGAATAAAATTTAACTTATTTGCTGATGATTGTATAATGTACAAATCAATTAAATGAGATCAAGATAACAAAACTTGACAAAAATATATAGGTGAATTTTTAAAATATGGAACTAACTGGAGTTTGTCTTTCCATCCCCGATACCAGGAATGTGTCAATTGTTAAGAGTAACAAAGAAAAGGAGATAAATAAATGCAAAATATGTCCCTCTAAAAAATAACAACTAATCCAAACTAAAGATTCAAAAAACTTATTTTAGGAGTAAATTTAAATGAAAAAATATCATGAAACCCTCATGTCAATAAAGTAATTAAAAATCAAACAACATTTTCGCTTTACAGAGAGAAACTTTTACGAATGTAATAAGAATGTAACACTGTACCGCTACATGACTTTGGTGATACCTGTATTAGAATATGCATCTTCTGTAAGGAACCATGTCACTGTAGAAAACATTGGTTAACTAGAACAAATTCAAAAAAGTACTGCCAGATTCACTACTGGAGAATATTGAAAACTGGCAAGAAAAAAACCATTACTAAAAATTTAACTCTTAAATTATTAAACCTAGAAACTCTAGAGGATAGAAACAGATGACAGAGAGACTAGTAATAATACATAATGAAATTATTATTTATTTTTTTTAAATTGTCCATAAATATACTGAGAGGGGAAAATATAATAAAATCATTTTTTAAATTTATATTTTGAAAGTTGTCTCTCTTAGTCATTAATAATGTTAACCAATACCATAGCGACGAATATAATGATTTAGGATTTTGGACAAACTTTTTGAAAGACTTCTATCAAAAACAATTGAAAACGAGTAACATAAAAGAAGTTAATAATGTTCTCAAAACGCATTTCATTCCAATCTTCTTTAAAGGATGGATTGTTATTGTTGAATTTGTTTATTATTTGTTGAAGTTTAGGATTTATTCTGCATTGTATTATTATCATATCTTATTTTGTAAACGTGTTTTTTAAATATAATTTTCCAATCCATTATCTTTTTTTTTACTTAATTGTTCTTTACTATTCGAAAAAACTCTCCTTTTTGAGATCAAGGCCAGATGGGAAATGGTTCATTGTGTAGCTGTATCCATAAACGATTTTGTCGCTTGTACGATTTCAATGCCAAATTTTAAAAAAAAATAAAGACATGATTTACCTTAAACAAATCATAAATAATAAACATAGGTTTAGAAATTAAAATAAACAAAGAATATTTATTTAACATTTCTATAATTTTATAACAATAAAACAGTAAAAGAGACACCAAAATGTTTCATTGACTAGAGCTACAATAATAAAAAAGTGGAATGTCATGCATTTAACGACGAAATGTGATAGTAAATGTATTCCTCATCTGTCTAAAGGTTAATTGTAATACAATGTAATTATTTTACTAATTAATTATTGCAATTCACTTATAACTTTTAAACATAAAAACCACTTTGGCTCTGTCACACAAACACAAGAGCACTTACATTTTAATTATAATTATAAATTTATAAAAACAAAAAGAGAAGTTATTTACATTTTTACTGACAACGGGTATTGCTTGTAGGGGTAATTACGATTTATTGTTTTCAAAATATTAAAAATGTCAGAAACAACAATTTAAAAGTTTATTGTGGATTCCAATAGGACATATCCCACAAAGGATAAATTAAAGATCGTGAGTGTATCAGAAACGAGAGGTGAGGATTACTGAACTCTTCCAATGTCTTTAATTACAAAGAAAATTAAAAATGTATGTAGGTCCTTGCTTGTAAATATTTCTAAACATAATCCATTTGACGCAGATTTAGGGACGCTTGCAAAGCAAATACTTTTAGACAGAGCGGATGTAATGACTATATGGATAAATCTCCCATGTATTTAAAGCTATTTTAACAGGTCAGCTCTTTTCTGCTTTTAGTGTTCTAGTGTTAACCCACTAAAGGTCGTGACTTCTGATATTTTTTATTAACCGAAATCCCAAAATCGCCGCCTTTTATTGAAATGGGCCTGATTTTCTTACGTCACACTGACAGCGACTCTACATAACAAAGGGGCAAAGAAGTATAGACAAAAGTGGCATATTAAAACATCATCTTGTCATGCATTGCCCTTATGATGCGATGTCATTAATTTTATGTGTCCCTATTTAATTATTTACGGTAACATCGGCTGAAATGAAACAAAAATAAATAAAAATATAACAATACAATACACATTTAGTATATACATTAATTAATTAATAACTTCAAACAAGCGATTTATTTATATAAAATCAATGATGTGGAGCTTGTCAAATAGTTTCATCAAGATTAAAAACATTATTTTAAATGCATTGACACTTTGGTTTAAGCTAAAATGTTAGCTAATAGCATCTTATAATGTTTATCATCACCTGTTTTTTTTTCCAGTTAATGTCACCCATATGTTGATACTTACAATCATTTGCACATTGGTCTATATGTTAGACTAAAGATAAATGAAATGTTTCTATTAAAATTTTATAATGATTAATTTCATACTCTTCACACTCTTATATAATCGAAAGTGTATTTGCATTAAATGCATTTAATTAAATCGTAATTGTTAATTAAATTTGTTGGTGTCCTTAAATAGGAGTATCAACAAAATGAGTTTACTTACGGCAAGGACTGCAGGGGCGGATTAAGACTGCACAGGGCCGTTGGCTGCAATCAGTTCAAATTGTGGCCCCTAGCTGCAATTCAAACTGGGGCGCTGTCAAGCCAGAGTCCATTTAAATAAAATGATTGCTGGCAGCTAATATAAGACTGTAACTTCTAAGGCTGAGTGTAATAAAACAAACAATTAAATAGAATTCAATTTAATTAATATAAAGCTGCATGAATACAAAATTCTCTGAAATATTTACTATTATTTATTTCAACCTACAACTTTCGTTTGAGAACTTTTCTGATGGCAAAGTTATCAATCAAGTGAGTCAAGCTAAATGAGCTTACAAGTTCCTTTTCAATTCTCATTAGAGAGAGCATATTCAGGCTTTGTTGTCCCATGCAACTTCTAACTTCATTTTTAACGCAACTTCCCTTGGGAATTGCGTTTATATATTTGAAATTTCTAGCCCGTCTTTTCGATCTTTGAACAGCAACTCTTCCTGAACCATACCAGATAGAGGGTTCTGGTCTTCTGCAAATATGTGCACGTGTCACGTGTGAATCGCGTGTTGGATGACAAATATATCACGTGAGTGAAAGCGCGGGAAGAGATGGGGTTGAAGATTCGACATTATTATCAGTGTTGCCAGAGAAGTCTGCGTGTAATGGCGGATTTGTGTGGCTCGGCACTCCACGTTGTATAACCTCAAATTATATATGTAGTGTGCATAGTGTAGATATTAAAGTTGTTTTATTGAAACCAGTTCTTCAGAGTATTATTGTATGCAAGGTTATTTATTGAGAGAACGCCTACAAGATATATTAACAAGCTAACCATTTACAGCACGGTACAAAAGAATTACCGAAAAGTTTAACTGGATTTCCTGTAAAATCCAAAAAACCCGAACAAAAATCAGTATTTTGTCAATTTCTCGCCAATTAAAACATCTAAAGGGTTGAAACAAACGCCCAACGAGAGCTACTAATGTTTAGAACTATGTTGAAGTAGGAATTTTTGAAAAATCTCTTTAAGTTCGACTCCCGTAATTTTAGCAGCAATTTGTAGATAGCAATTGTTTTGTTTAGTTTCAGAATTATTTATTTGAAATCACTTTTAATGTAATCTAGAATAACATTTAATGGGGTTTTTTCGCTTTGTTAATGCTAATGTTAGACTGCTATGCGGTACGCATTATATTGACACCTTCTTGGTGTGACTCTAGAATGATTTCACTTGAAAAAAAAATCTGAAATTCTTTGTTGGAAGTTGCGTTTAAATACTCATTTGAGTTTTTATTACTTGTTTATTATTTTAACTTTGAAAATGATCACTCTCCGCTGCAGTTTTATGTCATTATTGAGAGATAGATGCGAAGTGCAATGTGTACATTTGTAAAGGACTGTATAAAATTTTGCTCATTCAAAAACAGCAACTTTTTAGCGTATGTTTTGAGTTTGTGCTACTTCCTGCTCCTGTCCTTGAGCCTGGGGCTGGACAATAACTTTTTTGAAGAGTTCTGAAAATCGGACTAATTGCAAAGGAAAGCATTCTTCGAAATCACGTAATTATTCTTCCATTAACTCGGCTGCTGCACATCAGATGCCGTTATTGCTGAGCTCAGTTAGGTTTGTAAGAATGCCAAATTTCTCATGGATGTCTTCATATACGATATTTTAGGACTGAAAAAAGTTTGTCAATGATTACCAGAAATACCTCAAACTTGAATTTTTTGTCTCGGGGAAAATACTGTTTTGGCTGATGGCCCTTCATCAAATTGACACTTTCTCTTTTTGAGCGTATTGAAGATTGTTTATACTCTTTCTCTGCGTACTTTTTCTTTCCCTTTTCTTCATATGGATCAAATTCACAACGCTGTCTTTTAACAAACTCAAGGAGAGATTTCAACAAATGCATGTCTGAATTCAAAGATAGTCCCCGCTCTTGGAGGGATACATTCGTTTCTGGAATCTTTCTAAAATTGTGTCCCAAATTCCAAGTAATATAGCCACTTCCAATAGTTCAAGTTCCTTCCGAAAGCATCCTGCTTCAAATCGACTGTCACGAGGCTGATTTTCATCAGTTGCCAATTCTTTCAGTGCTGCAATATTCTCATAGTTTGATTTATTAACAGACCTTACATCATCATGTTGGGATGACCATCTTGTGCAAGACAAGGCTTTTTTAACAGATAACCCTTTCAGGTGTTTTTGAAGTACCTGCCAACGATGAGTAGATGCAACAAGCCAGGTAGAAAGATTTTGCAGACGACAAAAAAATCTGGCACATGCATGACAACCTTCTGCAGCACTTTTCCCAACCAAATTAAGGGAATGAGCAACACTGCACTTCTTACGAAGGATAGCCTGGACTCCGTTATACTTCCCACTCAGTAGTTCCAGTATTCCAAGGCAGTTACCATTGCTCGGTGAGCCTAACAGTCCATTCTTGCCACGTAATGCAAGGCCCCGAATACAAAGAAATTGTATAACGCTTACTATTCTTTAAAAAACTATTTGGCAGTCACATTTTCGTATTCGCAATCGGTGCAAACTAATAAGAAATATATATTTTCCTTAGCTAGTTTTCATCTTTCCTGAATAATAGTATTTAGATATTCTTACAAACGATGACGATTTCTGGTATATCACATTTTTCGACATTTTGTCTTATCTTTTTGTCTTATCTATACAGACGCTCCTTCTATACAGAAGATTAATGTGTCCACAGACCATTCCGGTCTGTTGGCAAGTGATGCAGCGTTCACAGGCCTCGGCTATAAGGGTTCCACGCATTACCCAGCCGCCTTTATTTCCCTAACTAATGTTAGGTACCCATTCGGAGCTGGGTGGTTTCAGGGACGCCCCAGGCCCCGGGAACAAATATTTGCCTTCACAATGATTCGAACCCGCGACCATCGGTACGCCAGCCGAGCGCGCATGCCACTCGGCCAGAGAGCCCCATTTTCTTGTGATAACTAGATGAGATTTTATTAATATTTAATATTATTTTTAGGGTTTAATGCAAACAAATGCCAACCTTTATTATACAATATAAAAAGCTTAGGGGTCTTTAAATCATTCGGGGCCCCTGGCTTTAGTTCGTTCAGCCTCCCTCGTAATAGGCAAAGAGACAGACTATTCTGTATTCAACAGTTTGGAGAGTAAACTTGTGATGATAATGTGTGCCCTTTCTACGAAGACAAGTTACTAAATCACGTAATTAACACATGAACTGTGCTTTCATTGAGTATGTAAACTAGGAATTATCCCCCTTCCATAAACAATACTTCATTCAAGAAAGCGCAAATCACACCATTATGTCAAACGTTAATTAAACATGTTTTTTCGAGATCTGTGCATTCTCATTATGTTTGAATTATTCATTACGGTAAAATAATGTCCGAGATATCTTTCCACTCTTTTTATTTTTTGTGTGTTTACTTTCAGTTCACTAATAGTTTTAGACAAATTATTGATTTTACCACGTGGATTACTACGCTCTCCTACTATATAACTTTATTTATCTTTAGACTCTTCAACTTTACTGCCTCGTATATGAATTTTTAAAATTATATTTTATAAAATTGTATATGAATTTTTAAAAATAATCTCTAATCATTTTCTGTGTTAAATATTTCCCAACAGCCAGGTGCAATTCCATCATTTTTTATTACTATTTTATATCCCAAGACACAAGTTTTACGGGCGTTGCACCTGAGAGAGGTCCAGGTACCAACATGACAGCCGGCTACCTGGTCTGTAGTGTGTCTGGCATCACGTGATCTGTCCGCTCCTGACACCAGGGTTCAATGAACCTGTCTAAAGAAAGGTCATTGAACTCTGTGTGTGTAGCTCATGAATTTTTCTGAACCAGGTGTATCCAGTTCACTAAAGTCAGATCATGGTAAAGTGCTTGTGAGTGAGTGTACGTATAAATGTGTGACCTTGATAGTGTGAGTGAATGTTTGACGAGTAGAGAAACAAAGATGTATTTGAGGGGAGGGCTGGATGGCAGAGAGAAAGAAAGTGAACTCAAGAGGGAGACAGGAAGATATAAAAAAAATGAAATTTTCTTAAAAGTAGAAGATAGGAGGAAGAGAGATACTAAAAAATGTTAAATAATTTTTTCCATTTTTCAGACATTAAATAGTTCTATAGTGTTAGTATTTTTACAAAACTTTCTAACAAATTAAATACGTTTTCCGCAAAAACAAGAAGATTAAAAATGTGTAGGATAATAAAGTTGTTAACAAAATATTTTCTCAATCCCGTCCACTTACTTACTCAAATTAACATTGCATTGTACTAATTTCTGTTGTCATTATTTCTAATATAATACCAAAATATTTCATTTATATCGAATTGATCTCTAACTGAATTCGCCAATATTTCTGCTAATTGATTTCCACCACGAAATGACAAGAATTTGTTTTAAAGACAGGGAAATTCATGTTATAATGAACATGTTATGAGGTGACAGTGGAGTCACCTAGGTGAAAAAATAATGAGAGAGCAAGAGAGGGAGGGAGAGAAAAAGAGAGAGAAAGATAGGAACATAAAAAAGTAGGTATAAATTACATCAGAAATATAGAAGATGGTTGATCGATAGTTGGAAAAGTATACGGAGTTTTCGGATACGCAGGAAAATGAAGGAATCAGTGTTTAATTTAAACACAACATAAAGTATTGTCATCTTTTAAAAAATGTACTATTTCTTTACAAGTAGAAATCCTAAGATAAAATTAAGCAACGACGTAATTATCAAGTGTTATGTCATTGAATTTATTTGTCGTTAAAATGTATAACTAATTAATGTCCGTGACAAGTAGAAAGTTGTAAAACAATATTTTAAAATTAAAGGTCGTGGTAGGGGAAAAGGCAAATAGTTTTACATTTAACCTTTAAAAATCTGACTTGGATTTTCATTTATTTTCCAGCGTCTGACAAATATTCCATTTAATGTTCTGTAACACCTTTCTCTTTTTTTCTTTTTTTTTGTTTGTTAAAATATTCTTTATCATTAACTTAGCATTCCTCCCAAGAAGTGGTATTTTCTCTGCCTAACAACCAGCATTGTCTAAAAGTAGAGAATTCATTACAGAATTCACTATACCTCTATCACATGACATACAATAATTTTTCTCTCTCGACCTTTTATACTTCTGCTCAGCAAGTGTTTGTGTCAACCAAGTTGGGCTTAGGTGTCACACCCTCTCGGTCTAGGAAAAAGCAGCTTCTCTCTCCTACACACCCTCTCGGTCTAGGAAAAAGCAGCTTCTCTCTCCTAAGTTGACTGACAATGCTGCCAGTGGGACGCCCACAAATAAATAATCACCAGGGACTGAACATCCTCCACCATCAACATTTCCCCACACCACCAATTCGAACATTTATTAATCAACTGATTTAAAAATTTCTAACGAGTGCCTCATCATACTAACAATAGTATGGGGGGAGGAAGGTTGTCGAGAAGGGAGAGAAATCACCAAAGTAAACAACCAGAACTCTCGAGAATCTGGTTACAAACAGGTGAGATATTTACCTGCGCCATACACGGTAGGTGGGATTCTACGCGGAAATCGATGTCCTTCGCTGCACTGCATGCTTCGTGTGGAATCATGGGGATCGATCTTCTGGGTCGGTGTTGTCAGAAAGTACAGTACAGAGACACATCACAGTACAGAGACACATCAAAGTACAGAGACACATCAGTGCGGCTGTTAGCACTGGGATAATGGTACTGTTACAAAGTCTTTTGTAGACAGAGGAAAGTACAGAGACACACGACTGCGGCTGTAAGCACTGAGATAACGGTACTGTTACAAAGTCTTTTGTAGACAGGGTAAAGTACAGAGACACGTCACTGCGGCTGTTAGCATTGGGATAATGGTACTGTTACAGTCTTTTGTAGATAGAGTACAGTACAGATATACATCACTTCGGCTGTTAGCACTGGGATAATGGTACTGTTACAAAGTCTTTTGTAGACAGAGGAAAGTACAGAGACACACGACTGCGGCTGTAAGCACTGGGATAACGGTACTGTTACAAAGTCTTTTGTAGACAGAGGAAAGTACAGAGACACACGACTGCGGCTGTAAGCACTGAGATAACGGTACTGTTACAAAGTCATTTGTAACCAGGGTAACGTACAGAGACACTCTCCTTCAGCTGTTAACACTGGGATAATGGTACTGTTACAGTCTTTTGTAGATAGAGTACAGTACAGAGATAAATCACTTCGGCTGTTAGCACTGGGATAATGGTACTGTTACAAAGTCTTTTGTAGAATGATGAGCGAAATTCACGGGCGCTAGAGTTGTTTTTTTAATTTTAAATTTTTTATATTTTTTTTTAATAAAAGACAGAATGGAGATACAATGAGCTGTAAACAGTGGTCGGTCGTCTTTTTTGGAAGAGGATGTCAAGTTTTATTATTTAAAGCCCAAGGCAAAGATAATTTCAGTCACCTATCATCATGCATCAGTGATAGGGAATATTGCATACAGCTACATGCGTGTATGCTGTCATGGTTAGTCGAACACTTTATTAGTAAACTCAGGGAAGAAATTAGAGAAAAAATCATTATTTTCTCTATATGTAAACTTATCTTTGCTGCACAACTATCTTTACAACGTGTATTGTCAATAAACATTGCTTATATACAAAATATGCAATTTCGTTAAAGCTTGTTTAGTTTACCTGCACAACGGATGTTGTCTTCTTGAATAACTCATGTTACCTACCTGTACAACTTATTGGAAACATTTTAGTGCCTACGTGACGTCCTTGACCGCTGGAATAGGTCAAGCATGAAATTTTCAGGCTTTGACGGACGGTTTCAAGATTCAGGTATTTTACACCAGTTATCGATGGTTAAAAATCATGTGATTTTGTGATCATTCACGAATGTTACCATGGCAATCTCTAATGATGACGCAATCACTGACGCGCTATTTGCTTGATTGCTGACAAGAAAACCTGTTCAAGAACAGGATTAGACATTACCGCATGCTTGGAAAAATATTGGGGAAGAAAACAAGGAGACATCGACCAGAAATAACACCTATTTAAAAAATGAACATATGTACGCTTGTATATAAAAAAGAAATGTGATAAGAAGATGCTGATATGATAAAGTAACTGAAACAAGGATTCTCTTGAACACTTAGAAAACTGGGAGCATGATATATTTGTCTTTAAATAAATGTCATTGCTAACAGCATATTGTAATGACATTAAAACCTAGAACCATTTAACTAAAACTTTTGTTTTAAATGATTTCTAGGATAACTTACCCGTTAATCGGGTTTCGATTTAAAAAAAAATTAAATCAAATTACATAGTTTGAAAAAAACAGTGATACAAAGCCTAGTCCGGCCAAAAAAGCTTTTGCCATTTCCCTACACAAATTTCGGACGACACAATTATTATTATTAATATATTTTCATAAAAATGAAATTTTGACATGGGCCATGGGACATACATCAAGTCCAACGTTTGCTTCCTTGTGTGTTGGGACATTGGGATGTCAACTGGTATCCTTCTTAAGATCTAAGTACTTTGAATACTTGCTAAAGATTAACGTTACCTTATATACTTGCCCAAGATTGAAATTACCTTGAATATTTGCAGCTTAGATGCGCATGAGTCCCATCTAGGATGTACAAGAACAATCTTCGTATTTCAAGATTTATACTCAAGCTTATGTATGTTCAGAGCAGTTTAGTGATCTCCATCATAGGCACGGTCAAAGAGTCCTTAAGGTTCCTGCAACATCCACATCGTATTTCAAGACCTTCATTAAAATGAATAGTATCTTTTAAATTCCATCAGTATTAAAGTTTATGGCCTAATAGTAGTTTTATGTAGAACCGCTACTCAATTTTAGACCCAAACCTGACCGTCCTCTCAGAAACATGTCCTACACCAACACAATGCGACCTTTTCGTCTCTGTCTACGACCCTAAAGGGACAATAAGTCCGCGTGGGTTATGATAACTGCAACAATCGCTTCCGAGTGTTGACCCATTCCTATCAATAACGAAGGGCCGCTGAACAAGGGAAAACACCATGACCATGAGAAAACTGGTGGGCGTGTATATACCAATGAGTTCATCAAGTTGGAGATATCTCTAAATAGATGATAACAAATGCCCTACACTACATAATATCATGGTTTCACGCGACCAATGGTAAATATTCAATCTCGTAAAACCATGTGGGTCTTCTCAAGCCAATGATAAATGAATGACCACTATCATATGAAATAATTCCTATGTTTGACCAATAAAAAATATGTTATACATATTCTAAATATAAAAACCGATAATACGTGTTAAATATCATGTATTAACTTCGTTCTTCTCGACCTATAATATCAAACACATCTCATTTATAATCCTGGCATCACTGCAAGAATGATAAAAGTGACTCTTCTTATTTCATCCTTATTTTTACTCAAAAATTTTTAAGGTCCCATCTCATAAAATTCCTATTTATTCACGACGAGTGATAAAGTTCAAGAGCTTTATACAAGAACCAAATTCCAATAGGCTGATAATAAATACACCATCTCATATATCAATCTGTTTCACTTCACTATTGATATAAGTTCCATATCATATATTTTCCTAGCTGTACTTTTACAGATAAATATCCCACCATATTGAATATATTTATGTGAATTATTTACAAACTAAAAAGATAGCGTACTTCTAAATCAGATGAAACACGTTCAAATCATCCCCACAAAAAAGACTCTTGTAAAAAAAATACTCAACAAAATTGCTGTATGTTTTAAATATCAAATAGTTATTGCAGTAGATAATTTATTATTCAGTTTATTAGAAAACACATACAAGATTTCCTTCTTCCCGTCCGGAATTCGGGCATGGAATGGGTTGCCTGAAGAATCCAGGAAAACCAACACTTTATCAACATTTAAATCTCTAATAAAAATGCAGGACTAAACACAAACCATAGATAAGCGTAGGACGCAATAATCTTCTGTATAGAAGGAGCGTCTGTAAACAGATAAGATAAGATAAGATCCTAGAGAATGTTTTTTTCTAAATAGTCAAGATAATGAAATCTACAACATGTAACAGGATCGTGTTCTTTTCATTGTCTCTCTCAGTGAGATGTTTCAAGAGCGCAAAGAAACGTTCCTACCTGTCTCGCTTGCCACCAGACTCAGCTCTGGTGAAAAAAAAACAACATAAAGAGGGGTAGATACTCACCTAGTTTTACCCCACGTGACTGTTCATGGTTAACGTCTTCTATCCCTCCTTCACCCCCTCCCCACATACCCATAGCACAGGAAATTTTGGGAGCAGATGTGAAGTGTTATTATTGCTAGCTGGTGCTAACGCTGGCTTCTAGTTGTGCTAATCTTGTCCTGTGTTGGGCCACAGTTTGTATCATTATTCTTCGGGGAGTGGATACTTTCCTTATGTGACGGATAAGATCTTTGTTTTGGAGATCAAACGATTCCTTGCGTTGGGCAAGATCATTTGTTAGTTTCTACTTCAGGTGCTGGCCAAGGATGTTAACTTGATGGCAGGTAATAAGCTAACTTATGAGATGAATGTATTCATTATTGGTATACAATTTCATTATTGTTGTGATTGCAATGAAAATAAAAGTCAGAAGTCGTTAAGTTTGAACGTGATCGGTCCTTCTGTGTCTAAAGGTTTGTTATAAAGGGTAATTTATATTAATTTTCTAATCAATATATAAAAATCACTGTTACTAAGCTCTTATTTCATTCAAATTCTTTAGTGGTTTTAAAGTTTAAGACGGATAGCAATTTTGAGCTATGCTAGAAATTTTTACTATATTTAAGCTCCTACATATTTGGCCAAATTTTGAAAGATCAAATTTGGTGGTATTAAAATCCTAAAATGCTGGCTTAATTTTATTAAGTTAAGTTTGGTGGTATTAAGATCCCAAACTTCTGGCTTAAGATCGGAAAGTTGATGTTTGTAGTATTAAAACCTACATTTTTCATCATAATAATGGAGACCTTGGGTCATTGAATTCATGGCTAAATTACCGATTACAGCTTGTAATACCCTAGAGTTACAGCTTGTAATACCCTAGAGTTACAGCTTGTAATACCCTAGAGTTACAGCGTGTAATACCCTAGAGTTACAGCTTGTAATGCCCTAGAGTTAGGACAGAAATCAAGGTAGTCCGCAGACTCTGGTCTCAAATATAATTAAAGACAAATATGTGATTGTAACATACAAGTTTTCATTATTTTCTAGTGATTTTAGAGTAATTCATGAAACATTATCTTGTCTTGCTCCAAGTTTTCTAGGAAATAGTGATAACATAGATCAGTTAGAGGAGAGTCAAAGTCAACTAATTATTTATAAACGTTTATAGCTGACAGTAATTCGTACTTTTTAAAATACTCTAATTCTTGGTCCGTTTGGAATGCTAATAACACAACTTTGATTTCGGGAGAGGAAGGAAAGCAATATCAGTGACACAGGGCCTTGCATCCTAATATATTCTATACTGTCCGCTATTACCTAATAACGTAAAAATAAGAAGGTAACTTTGATTTTTAACGTCTACACTCATTAAAAGATTTTAAAATATTATAACCTGACGAAATACCGTGTCGGAGAATACGCTTTAGAGCGATGTTGTTTTAAAACGTTCCTTGTCAGAAAGACAATCTAAATAATGGTGTAACACCGTAGGATGAAGGGGGTGACTCTGAAGTTATACGTCTAATAAAGACGGAACCAATATTCTGAGTTTCTACTTTCATAATTGCTAAGAGCTTAGGCCTCGCCAGGAGTGTCTTCAACTTCTGCTAACCACATGTTATTTTGTTGTTGATCTTGCCGTACTTTTCCTCCCCACCTCAACGACTGATTTCATGATTGCTAAAATTATATATGTAACAAATAAACAAACATTTTATGTATGTTGACTTACGTCATGCTCATGTGCAAATTTATGTTTTACTTCCTGCGTATAAAGGTTGGTCCGCACCTCTCAAATGCTCACGAGCATTTGAGAGGTGTGGACCAACCTTAAGACTAAACAACTTCTCCTTCCCTCTTCAAAGTCAGATATCTGGTGGGGATGGGGCAGTCGATCTTCTTTTCTTTAGGATCATTTTATTACAACATCATAGTTTTGGACATTTCACATTTACAATAAAGATCCTTCTGATTTTGGCCAGTAGTTTAAATGAAGCGTGATACAATCGTTCAATAATTTAAGGAACATATCAAAGAGGGAAGTAAGAATACATGCAGTAAATAACGTTTCAAGCTGATAGTAATGTTCTTAGTAAGCTATGTCTAATAAGGCTAATGATGTATGGGAAGAATTGTACATACTGATATAAAACACAAAAACACACTCACACACACACACACATACAGACACACACGCACACACACAACGAGAAATCAATACTACAAAGTAAATCAAAATAAAAACACAGAATTATCAGAATATATATTTATAGGCTGCTTTGCTAGTGAAAATTTATGAAAATATTTTTTTCAAAGTAATCTTTATTTTTATAGGGGTTATAAGTTGATGGGCATGGATAAAAGTTACGATTATATGGAACTTTAGTTTAAAGAAAATCTTAGGTTTATTATTATGAAGCTAAAATTTACATCGGCGCTTTGTCCTTTCCAAATCAGGAATGAAAACAAATTTCTTGACTAAGGTGACTTGTCTTCATATAATGAACATAGCAGTCTCCAACTGTACTAACCTCAAAATTGAAATAAAGTGCCGCCCCCCTTTTGCACCATGAAAGACAACAGATCCACCAATCCAAATAATTGTCAGAGAAAGTTAGGAATTATCCCCTAGTGGATTTCGATCTCTTACCTCCCCTTCCCATTTACCCCCAACCATTCATTGACCTTTTGCAAGTCGTGGATTCGTATAGCCCTACTTTAACGTTGTTGGCTTCAGTCATAATATGTCAAATAATGTAGTTTATTAACGCATGAATCACACATTTCCGTTTTGAAATTACATTCCTAACCTCCAATTTTGTAAACCAAAATTACCACCCACACACACACACGCGCACACACACACACACACACACACACACACACACACACACACACACAATACAAAAACAACAAATATAAACATCTCTGTTGTCGAGCAGTATCTCAGTATAATGTCAATCTGCTCTTTTCTCTCACATCAAACGTTAAATCGTTCCTCCTTATTGCTTTATCCGTTGTCCAGGCACAGGATCAGCACAGTAATAAGTTGTTTTTTTCAAGAAAAGAACATTATAATAAAAATGTAATAAAAATAAATAACCTAAATTATTTTCCTCAAGAAAGCGAGCAACATCCTTATCTTCTTTTAATGCCTGGAAAAAAATACTCTCTTTGAGTCCCAGAGTTCTACTCTTTAATTAGCTCTGGTATTATGATTAACTTGAAAATTTCATTATATAATTTTCCCTAAATTAGCTTTGTTATTTACAGTAAAAATAAATATTTTTCTTTTCAAACACCCTATATCAAGAAAAAAAACAAGGAGCAAAATTCGAGAAAAACCCTATCTTAAAAATTGCATGCTTTTAAGAACACAATTTAAAGCAATGACAAATGTCAAAATGCTTTTAAGTTATCATCAAATGAAAATAAAAGCTTTAATTAATTTTAATATTTCTCCCAAAAAATACATATAATTTAAAATCGTTTATATTAACTCGTGGCGTCTGATTGATTGCTTGATGCCTTGAATGCCGAACAAACTTTGGATCGATTTTTAACCCACTTCCTCGTAAACTAGCAAACTGAAATTTTGCAGGCAGACTCGTGTCGATGATAAAAAGGATCTATCAGAATTAGAAATCGATCGAATTTACTGTAATTAAATTAATGAATTTTTGGATTATCTCTATTTATCTCCATTTAGCATGTTAATTTTTGTGCTAGAGTTTCGCGGTGCGTATTATATTGAATAAACTTTTAAATACTTGGCCATCGCGCTGTGCGGTGCGTATTATATTGACGATACTTTTTAAAAATATATTCCCGATCTGTAAATATAAATGCTAATAATTGCTAGTCTTTCCCGCGGTGTGCACTATGCTAAACATGTTTTATAACCCTTTTCCCGTGATCGAATCGAGCTGAAATTTAGCAAGCACACTCTAGAAGTTTTTCAACGCATTTTCCGTTGGGAATTGCGTTTATAGATTCGAAATGTCTGGCCAGTCTTTTCGAGCTTTGAACAGCATCTCCCCCTGAACCATACCAGATAGAGGGTCCGTGTCTTTTGCAAATATGTTAAGGAGTTACAAAGGATGTGCACGGGCCAAAAAACTACTGAAAAGATTTACTGGATTTGTGAATGCTTATGTTAGATTGTTGCGTGGTGCGCATTATATTTACGCATGCTTGGTGTGATGCAGCTTGAGGGGATAGCACGTCTTATTATGTTTAGTTTCAGAATTACTTATTTGAATCGACTTTTAATATAATATAGAATGATTTCCTTTGAATAAAAAATAAATACTCATTCGAGTTTTTATTACTTGTTTTACTATAAATCCTATATATATTTGAGACACAACTAAAATTTGGGATTTTTGGATTGTCGTGTAATGCGTATTATAATGAACATTCTTTTAGTTTTGTCTCGTATATAAAGAATTTATAGTCAAAACTTGTATTTTTTGCTTTTTTAAATTTTATTACCATGAATTATTGTAAAGTATAGGTCTCTATAAAGTAACGCAAATCTTACATAAGAGAAGTATAAGGCATACTATGTTTTAAAAACTTAAATCAAATTAGCTGCACATGTCTTCATATGGAAGAATCTTCATTTTTAAAATCATTTGTTGATTTACTTTTCAAATAGTAAACATGATATAAAGACATAAGATAAAGTAAAATGCTCGATCAATGGTCCTTTAAAAATTATTATGAGAATCCTTAATTCCCCTTGACGTTTTTTGTTTCTCCATCCGATGAAACAGTTTGTTGACACAACCTTTTCTTTGAACAATCTATATATATATATCATTCTCTTCGTGGTCGGACCTGTGAGACAAGCTGCAAGTATGTTCAACAGATACTAGTTTTAGAAAGCAGCGCACCAAATTACTCCACCAATGCATCAAAAGGTGTGCACATTAAATACGTGCTGTAAATAAAAAAATTATGACGTCATTGTTTTCGCTGATATTTTAATTTTGTAAAAAGGGAACAATGTAAAACGTTATAAAATACTTTGTGTATATTTCAGAAAGTTTAATATTTCGTATTGATCAAACAAGGACAATTTAGTTGGGATTTTGAAAAAGGTGGGCGCCGTAGGCGCCCTAAAAAAGTGCATTTTTTCAAAATAAATAGATTTCAGCTGAACCCTTCCGTCATTTTGTACGGGTGATACGCCGCGGGTCTCTCCAGAGTTCCTTCTTTTCATTCACTTACAGTCGTTTGCCCAAACCCACCCCATTTTGACAACCGTGTCTTTCAGGAAGTTTTCACCCGTCACTAAATCATTAGCGGCGTATGCTACGCCGCGGGTCAGCTAGTGTGTATAAATGATGGATAAAAGACTTCCCACAACACATATTTTACATCAATGAATATAGAAGTTCAATGATCGATTCTTGATGTTATGAAATATTTCAGTTTCGCCCATGCCACGTCATTGAGAATCATAATTAAATTGCAAATACTATTTGTTAAATCACATAAATCTGTCTCTTTCGTCTAATTGTGCTTGTCATTTCTAAAAGAAAATCTGTTAATAGAAATATCAAGTGTTTGTAGGTAGACATATTTAATAAAATTTAATAAAAGATACGAATCAATATGTAATTTAGGTATATTGAGAACGAAATAGCTTATTGGATTTGAACAAGAAAAAACAGTTTCATTATTTTTTCTAAGCTAATAATTTTGAGAACTTAATGATTCTTCTGTATTTATGCTTAAAAACAATGAGTTATGAGGTTTTCCGGTCCTGGAAATAACAAGCCCTATATAAATCTATGACAATAAAATGTCAATTGATCATTTCTTAATGCTGAATGCTACACATACTTTATTTGACCTTCGTATACAAGTAAAGAGGCACCATAGACGTACATATTTGAATCTTTGATTCTGCATGTTACGTCATCTTCAATCTATCCATCTCTCCTCCCCCCACCCCACCCTGGTGATACCTCTTCGATAATCAGATTAACAATCCACACCATAAGCCGCTTTCTACAGTCTGCATCGATTCAAGGAAACTAAATGTCACATGGTATTGTAATGGAAGAGCAGCGTCCCCTTGGCAAACACGAGTTATTGAGTTCACACTAGATGCTCACCGCGTTTATGGATGGAGTCAAATAATAAAACAAACCCGTAAAAACAAAGTTTTTGACTATAAATCCCTTATATATGAGACATAACTAACAGTATTGATTATTTTCAAACGCGACAAACATTTACAGACTGAATATGTCTTAACTCAACTTTGCTTCATAACCCTAGGGGGGGGGACCAAGCTCAGCATGACACGTAAAATGTAAATAAAAGCACGCCGGTACTTCGATGGGTCGCGTCAACGCGCGAACTGAGCTCTTTCGTGAAAAAAAACAATAACAAACCGTGAATTTGAATTACATACGTTATAAAAGAATAAACTAAAAATGCATTAATTTAATTAAAATACGTTCGATCGATCTGAAATTTTGATACGATGCATTGTTAAGTGAGACGGGTCCATGTGCCAAATTTCAGCTCGATCGGATCACGGAAAGTGGGTCATTTTTGACTTTTGTTTTTTCCGCCCGCCCGACAGAGAGAGAAGGCCGTGAAGTTAATATAAGGGATTTAAAAAGACAACTCATAGCAAGGAACTGATGTCACGTGATTGGTAGATGACGTAGCAGGTTGGACATATGTTGCTGCTCCGATTGTATGTCCTTGAGTGTGTTGATAATTCAGCAAGTCTGGTGATATCTGAGCCTTATATCCGTCGGCACTTTCAGTAGATCTTGTGACGTCAGCCCCTGTCCAGTTTCTGTCACGGAGTGAACCTTCTATTGGCTTCTGACCCCTGAATTCACTAGTACTTGAAAGCAATCTAGTTATAGTGATCGGTTTGTTTGAAATTTGGGTCACTAAACGTAATATTCCAGTTGACGTTTTAGGAAGGTCAGCTTTTATAATTGGATATTTTTAAAAAAATGATCTTTTCTTAAATGTAGAAACAACTCAGATTCATACTAGATAGTGCACTCGTTTTTTCCAAAGAGTTTAGAATTATAATTTACAATATTATTTTCTTGTAATATATATCACCTTTACTGTGAAGAGTAGCTGCCTCCAGATATGTCATCTTCTGTCCTTTGTTTCGAGCTTAATTATGGTTATGAATAAATATAACACTATGTTTTGTATTATTTTAAGGCAAAGTGACGTCATTAAATGGGTCATTGAAAAAAAAACTAAAATAAAGTTTTTAAAAAAAATAATAATTGCAAAATGTATGTTTATGGAAAGGTCATAGTTGGTATTGTTCATTTGTATCGTAAAGATAAAATATGTGCTGCTTCTCCTCCACTTGGAAGAAGAGACAAGTAAATTGTCATCTAGAGGACTATAGTATAAAGTATCAACAAATTTGTTTTTGGCCTTTATTACAATTAATAAAAAATATTCGGCCCTAAATTTCTTTTAACATGTTTTTTTAAATAATATGTAAGTAGATTAAATGTCTTTTGTACTCTTATTTATTGACATAGAAACACGACATAGCTAAAAAAGACATACTTTCGGAACACTTGGTATTCTTACAGCAAATATATGCCCCAAATCCTGGAATCATTAATTTGTAAGCTCAATTTGTAAGAAATTGTCAAATTCTGTAATTGGACAGAACACAACAATGACAATTTGCAATCAATTACATTCACTTTGATGTAGCAACCAAACTCTTAACGTGGTCTAATGAATGACGATTCACTATGAAAGACATATGACAATTAGGACCCACAAAAGTAGTATGCTATTTCCCATTTGAAGGAGTTCACACAAAAATGACCGATAAACTGTCAAATCAAATGTCCTTTTAAATTTTATTGCATGACAATGTCAATGACCTGTCCCAGTCTAGAAAATTTCAAATTTCAAAAAAAAATACAACTAATGAGCTGCCAAAACCCAACGCCTTTCATATTCAATTACTTTTCTCAAATAATGCCGTCAAATAAATCGATATATATCTGGTTAAGAGACGCGAGCAGAGCCATGAGTGGGGTAAAGGGAGTACACAAGTGAACCCAGGTACATGGGTACCAAAATGAGGCTTACAACGTCAGATAATAATTTTTGTACAAGGGTAAATTATTAATTTTAAGACAAAGTTCAATTGGAAACATTAGAACCCCCTATGACCATGACGTCAGGGGACCAAAAAAAAACAATTAAGTAAATGGTTGGGCAGGGGCCATTGTTTATAGTTCCCCCCCTCAGCCCGTCCGGGTGCAGAAAACCTATCTACGACTCTGGTTTGTACTGAATTACCATAGTTATAACGTATTGGCCATCTCTTAGTAGATTAGCCATTTTATTGATATATGTTGTACATGATAACTTCTCACTCATCACTCACTAAGTTGACTGTCGTTTGATTTCTTTTTCGTCATTTTTGCCTTCCTAATATTCCTAGTGAATCTTTCAGCATTGTTTCCTTCATACACAATACGCAATGATTATCTCAGCTTCGCACATGTAACATCGTAAACACACACACACACACATACATACACACACACACGAAACATACTCTACTAATTTTGCAAATCACCAACTGCCCCGGATGTCGCTAGGAGGCTCCTATGCCAAGACGTCATATATCAACACAATAAACACAAAACAAAGCAGTTCAGCGGTTCTGAACTTGTGATTTTGTTCAGACAACGCTACCATGAACAGGCGGCGTTAATTTTGTATCAGTTGAACTTTCTATGTAGAGCAGATGCTAGCACGTACGTAGGCAATTAACTGCGACGCTTGCGCGCAAGGAGCTTGTTAGCAGGTGATAGGAATCGACAGTGCATAGGGCTCTCTTCTCAGACAGGGGATGCAGACACGCTGGAAGTACCACATGTTTTTTGTCATTATTATTTTCAATAGCCGCCCAGTTAGTGTGGAGTAGTGGAGTTTTTGAGTAGTTAAGTTTGTAATAAGTGTTAAGAATCAATGGTATTGTTCAGATAAATAGATGATAAACATACTTTTTGATTCGAAAAAATTAAATATTTTACTCCATACTGCAATATATAAATTAATTTCTTCTATGGCACTTTTGTTTTTTTCCACCCAAACATACTCAAGGTACTCTGATAATTCAAGTCACTTTGAAAGAAAAAAAAATAGTTGCCCCTTAACCTTTTCTTTTCGTCATCAAAGTTCTTAAGAGATTCGGGAAGGCTATTCCGTAACAATGGCTTATTAGCTTAAAAAACGCACTTTGAGGATTTTCTTCTAGTTTCTTCCAAAAGAAGAGATTGCGGATAGGAGTGTATTATTAGAATATTATTTTTGAGAGGGATAAGTTCTTTACCCCGTACAGATTCGTCTTTAAATAAGTACGTTATTGATAGGATTTAGTTGTATATTCATTCAATCACAAGAAATCAGTGAATACGCTTCAAAACTGTTGTCATATTTTCTAATTTCTTCATTCGCAATACATTGCGCACTCTAGAATATTTTGTTTACACTGGAGGTTTTGGTGACGCATTTGATGGAATCCCAAAATAGACCAGTCATCCCACAGTAGACTCTTCGCACAGTAGACCCGTCTTGGTTGTATAAGACTGCTACGGCATTGTCAATTTTCTTATTTGAACACTCAAGTGACCCAGAGCAAAATAATGTATGCCAAACTAAAGATCCCACAATCAAATTTGGAGTTTACTGTCATGGTAGAAGAAGTCTTTTATATTTTTTCCCCAGAAACATAAACGACTTTTTTCATTTTCTCGTCACCTTTTTGTAATAGACTATAGGTAAATTATTTTCACGTTAAACATTTACTCTTATTCTCGTATTTTGATTCCTGTTGGAGATAATTTTGAGAACCCGTTATGCAGATGGCCAACACACGCATCTATGGCGTCAGGTTCCTGCGATGCTGGTTGTGCAAGTGTTGTTCCGGTGGGTATTGAAAGTTCACACAAAGGTGACTGAAAGAAAAAAAAGTGTTATGCGTAATATCCTCTGCCTAAAGCCAAAAGCAAATAAGGGTCTCAAGTAATAGCATTTTACCCTTTAAATGGAGCTTAATATAAAATCATTTTAACAACAGTCTGTTAGAAAACGATATTTTAAGATCATAAATTGTTCATTGACTGTGAAAACCTTAATTAACGGGAAAACACTGGACATAAATAAAACTGATTTTGTAAGAGCAGAAATACATACGGCACTTAACCAAATGAACATAGACAAATTTTCATTAATTAAAACATACCACCATATGTCTGAAATATAGTGAAATTGAAATTTCAAAAGAAATTAAAGAAATGCCTGAACATAATTTTTAAAAAGAAATCTGCATAAACTACAAAAGGAAAAAAACAACGCATGGATAGATACCATTTGGTACTTTTTAAAATTTTAGAAGCAGCGAGAAGGTTATTGACTAAACCTCGTAAGGTCTCCAGGAGAATTCCATTTTAATTGCAATAGCGTGTGATAAACCAATATTAATAATAGTTTGAGAACTTATACAGCGCAGTTCCAGTGCAAAAATCTGTGCTGGCAGCGCTTCACATACAAATAGTAACAAATAAATTTATAGATTTAATCCATTTCAAACTTGCATATCCTAAATACAAAAAGAAAGGAAATAAGGTGGTGAATGTGCATATAAGCTAAATGTATCTTTTAAAGATGTTTGATTGTCATTTTGGAAAGTAACGTTTAAAATGACGTGTTTTTAGTGTAGTCTTATAGGCCGTAGTAGTAGGAACACTACGAATGTGTAATTTAGAAGTAGTCGATACTGTAATGACCCGATGGTTTTCAGTTACCACCACCTTACATCTCTAGTTGAAAGCTTTTACTGATGGACGATTAATTTGAAACCATCGACCTTTAGCCAACACCTTTAAAAAAAGGAATATTTAATGATGAATAGGTAACAACTGACTTTCGCTTACATTTGAGTTGGATCTATTCTGAATTTCATTTTTGAACCCTTTCTTAAGTCCAGTCTTGATGAAACTATTAACCTGCAATCCCCCATCGCGACAACAATTTAGTTGCCTATTATCTTTGATGAACCTTCACTTTCGAATCTAAAGAACGAACAAATAGTGATAGCGAAACAAGGCTTTCAACAAAGTGTTTCTTGAGCATGTTTAATCGTTTCCAATAACAGTCAACAATAAGAAATATCTTACAGCTTGTACTACGTTTTGAAGTTATGTAGACGCATTGACGCACAAAGTTTGGAATCATATATTTGAACCTACTTTCTTATCTAATACAAATCAATTAGTTTTTGTTTAATTAGTATTACCATTTAAAATATCATAGATATAAGTTGTTGTTTTTTAAATAAAACATTTTTCCAATGTATTTTATTTATACAATAAACAATCCTTCAAAAGACTAGAAGTATGAGTTTTATTTTAATATCCCTCAGAAGTGGGGATGTCAAACATGTAGATAAGTGTTACAGAAAGTGTGGTGTGCGAGCCCCTAGTTGTAAGGGAACAATTTCGTTTGTGCTTGTTGGTGGGTGGGGGGGGCGGGCAATATAGAATGGAAAACATGGTTTTTAAAATAGTTTTTTTCTTGTTGTTTGTTTTAGGTTGTTTTTTTGTTGTTGTTTTATTCTAATTTTTTTTTAATGTTTTGTTTTCTTGTATTTTGTTTTAACTAGCGGTATAAAGTGTTATTAATCATAAATCAATGTCGAAGGTTTGGGAAACACTTTCTAGATCATCAAATATCATTTTATTTTCAATTTGACTTGACTCATCGTTTCATGAAACATGTTGATTCGTGCTTTTAACATAATAACATACACGACAAGATGAACAGGTTCGAGTGGATTCAGGGGTCATTGATTTATTGACTAAAATATTTAATGCCGGACTTTTTTTTGTTTTAAGTGTTCTCTGAGCATACATTAGACATGGTATCACATTTGACATTTCAAACATGTGGCGTAACCATCGACGTCATATTGATCACTACGTCATGTGACACGCAACCTTCTAGTAGTTTAAAGAGTATAACATGCACTTGGTGTTCTTTCACGATTTGTGACTTAAAAAAATATTTTTTAAAAAAGAAAAGAAAAAAAAACTGTGTCAATTATTGACGAAGATATCGAACTGTGGTAAGGGGGAAGCAATGGTTTCTAACATGTTCAGTCTTGGGGTGAGAAGCATGTGATCGCCTGTTAACGCTGTGAAGTGGTCGGTTTTTGAGGCTGAAGTTCGTTGCTCATCTTTGACAGGCCTCCACGCCTCCTGTCAGAGGTTTATTTTTGGGTGGCTGAACTTTCAGTCGAGCTTTCAGTTGAACTTTCAGTTGAACTTTCAGCACTGATGCTCATTTACGACCCACTCAAGGGGGGGGGGTTGGCCCTTATTGGTCTGGTTGACAAATGTGTGTTTATTGAGGGAGGTGTCTTGTTACCCCACCGTAAAGGGACGACTCTCCAAACAACATATTTTAATTAAAATACACATTTATATGTACTAAATTTCCAATGTTAAAAAAATTGTGCGTAGAGAATCTTTCTTAGAAGAAAAGTTGTGAGCGGGAATTTAATTTCCATTTTTTTAAAGATTGATGTTGTAAATCCCAGAGAGTAAATTCAAATTTGTTTAAGTAATGAACACTAAATTGGTATATTGTATTTTGTGCTGGAAAATATATATCAGTTTTTTTAATCCTCTTCAACAGTGACCTGGCACTTTTGTTAAAGTTTTTTTGTCGTATTTTATTATTCCAGAATATTAAAAACAGCATTCACTTTTTGAAATCTACATTTTAATCACTAGTATATTGACTGGCAATGAAAAAAGAGAAAAATGTCCGACGATTGATTTGAACTTGTGCACCAACAAGAATGGCTGTGGTCTATTGTTTAATGCCATTGGCTCAGGGGTCTAGAATGGCTGGAGTCTATTGTTTATTGCCATTCGCTCAGGGGTGTTCGTTGGCGTATGTGGAGCACGCTGTGATGAGACCATGTCATTGTGTATGTGCAGCACGCTGTGATGAGACCATGTCATTTAACGTATGTGGAGCACGCTGTGATGAGACCATGTCATTGGCGTATGTGCAGCACGCTGTGATGAGACCATTCCATTGGCGTATGTGCAGCACGCTTTGATGAGACCACGCTGTGATGAGACCATGCTGTGATGAGACCATGCTGTGATGAGACCATGAACGGATCATAAAGAAAGACACGACCGTAGTTTCCTGAAATGTCACAACGGTACTTAGGTTTGTCTTTAAAAAACGATTATTTGGTCGACATAAACATAACGTACTTGTAAGACCTGTCTATAGGAACGGGTCGACGTTTCTTGGGAACTGGATTGATTTTTGGAAGAAGGGGGACTTCGGGGACTGTTCTTGGGTTACCTTTCTTGGAGACCTTAGAAACCTTTGTAAGTGACGGAGATGACCTTCCTGGTGACTAGTGACATCTTTTTATGTTCATTTTGCTGATCACCATTTCCCAAAAGTGACTTAAATGATAATGAACTATTAAAATTTTGGGGAAAAAACTGAACTTAGGATCTTAAGGTGAGGCTAAGAAAAGCACATCTTTAACATTTATCGTGATTCGATGTGTTAGGTGAGGATTCCATAAGATTACATTTAATATCGTTTGAATTGTATGGATAATTTCAAGTTGAACATTAAAATAGAAATGAGTTAATGGTAGTTTGATATAATTCGCTTGTCTAGACTGTCATCAAAAGTTGTTAGCTGTGAAATTTTCATTGCGTCAAAAAAACAAAATCTCTGAAATTCTTTTTTAAAGGAACAATTACTTGGAGTTGTCTAAATGAAAAAAGCGATCAGAATTTACGATAGTATCTGGGGTTAACTTTTAAATGTGACAATTTTCAAATACCTTTACCTGTTGAACGATTCGTGCCTTCAACTCAAATAACATTTAAAGACAAGATATAGTTTTCATCAAGAGACCTCTACCGTCACATTGATTCAACTTGAATGTATTTATTATTTGAGATTCTACATAACGTCACGAAACGAACACCCCTCCCTTTTTTTCAACAATGATATTTTTTTTCAGATTTGTGTAATTATTTTAATCAATAAAACGTGCAGCTCGATTTATTTTACTCCGTATTGCTACTCTATATGAAAGTGCTATCAATGCATATTTTCACTAATTTTTTATTCCAGTAACTGTAAATAAAAAAACCCACAAAACATCTGTCCAGAAATAAGAGTATCTTTTTCCTGTTAGACTTAATTAAGCTTTTTGTCGCCATGGGAACCTGTAATTTTCGGGTAAGCACTAAGTAATCGATGTTTATTGGTGCGTGGAGTGATTCAGTCCTTACATCGGATCTATAAAAGGTCATTAAGTAGAAAACTGAGATGAGTGATGTTTTCTTGTTTCCATGGTTATATTCGGTGTTTTGGCAAAGCCCTGAAAAATAAGTACACATGTTTATGATAGTTTCCAAAACTAAATGACTTTTTAGGAATTTTCCAGCTTTTATGATTCATTTCCTGAAATAATTACGAGTGGTCAGCAGTTGATAAACATGTTTAATAATTACAAGTGGTCAGCAGTTGATAAACATGTTTAATAATTACAAGTGGTCAGCAGTTGATAAACATGTTTAATAATTACAAGTGGTCAGCAGTTGATAAACATGTTTAATAATTACAAGTGGTCAGCAGTTGATAAACATGTTTAATAATTACAAGTGGTCAGCAGTTGATCAACATGTTTAATAATTACAAGTGGTCAGCAGTTGATAAACATGTTTAATAATTACAAGTGGTCAGCAGTTGATAAACATGTTTAATAATTACAAGTGGTCAGCAGTTGATAAACATGTTTAACTGATGTTTTTTATTCATCGGTAAATTCGGTGAAATGTTATTTAAAAGCTAATAAAAATAATTTTAGGTCATTTACATTTTGCAACAAACAGAGAAGGAAAGATGTATAATTGTATTATAAAACATTTACCGGTAGTTACAATTTAGGTATTTAAAATAAATGTGTTATGTTTTATTGTGAATTCACCTTTTTAAATGTCAAACGTTATTGTTGAAATTGCACTGAATGATGAAAAAATACGTCACTAGCTCTCGACAAATTATATAATTTATATACGTTTTACGCAAGGACAAATAGTCCATGAATGGGCGGAGCGATTACATTTTCAAACGCCACCACCCCTGTAATCAGAGGCGTCACGGGGGGGGGGATGCGGGTGGTGCAGACCGCACCAGGTTACACCATCACAAGAGGTGACACCAAAGAATAAATTTATTTATGTATGTTTGCGTTATTTGGCACTGGCAGACTCGGATGAGGCCTATAGGGAAGATCTTTTTGCTTTGGAAAGGGGGGGGGGTGATACCATGAGCTACAGCACTGGGTGACACATACCCTAGTGACGCCTCTTCCTGTGATGATACTCTTTACACATTAATAACCTGAAATGATATTATTTAAAGGGGAAAAATCAACATTTTAATGTATTTTAGTAGCTTTTGTAATCACATAGATTTGCTACTTACAAAGTGCATTGCTGCAGTATTTTCATATCTTGTAACTAGATAAATTTATTAAAGGTGAAATTTTATTATTATTATAATTTGTATTATTATTATTCATTTACTCACTTAAATTATGGGTAAAAGATAAAGAGGTGAGGTCATGTTTCTTTAAATTTAAACTTTGTTTCTTTTTGTACTTTGAAGGCAAAAAAATTACATTCTTATTTTATAAATATTTTTTACATTTAAATGTCATATTCAACATATTGAAGAGATTAAAATGTGTAAAATCTGCCCCCTTATATGCCAAATAGAGATTTGATTTGAATTAATCTAATATAGGATTCATAAACATTAAAACTACACACAGCCTTATGTCTGTCTTTTGTGGTCGTAATAAATCGACGACAAACATGACCCACCTGCAGGTTTTCTAGCTTGGAAAGAAATTCTTATCGACGTATTTTATTATAGTTTTATTATAGTTTTATTATAGTTTTATTATAGTTTTATGATTCAATGGTTTTAATAGATATTGATTTGAAGTGCTTAATTTGAGCTTAAGTGAGTAAAGTTGGGGTTTCAGATTTCAATATTTGTTTTTAAAAGAGGTGTCTATAGATTCCCCCGACACATGGCTAGAAAGGACTACGTGTTGTGCGGGGCTGGATACCATAAAGATAAAAGTCAGCGGATGTTTCATGGAGAACGCTCTGACCTTCACTCAAGGTCGTGCCGTCCTGGTTTCAAACCACACTGGAAAGCTCACTTCTGATAGGATAGAATTCGTGAAACCGGACAGTAAATAACGTTAAGGGAACATGTAAAAAAATAAATATTGGTTAAAAAAAGATTTTTAAAAACCACGTTTTTATAAGTGTACTAAAAAGAGGAAATAATTTAAAACTAATAAGTTCAAGTGCTTTCATATAATATGACTAAAAACGTTGGGCGGGTTCTTATGAGGTTTTACATATGCAGTTCACTCATTCTCTCACTTATAGATATCTTTTTTGCCTTCTTAATTATAAATCTTTAATTTTTATACCAAAACCCGCCCCACGTTTTTAGTCATTTTCTATGACAGTGCTTGAACTTATTAGTTTTAAATTATTTTCTTCTTTTTAGTACACTTATAAAAGCGTGGTTTTTAAAAACCTTTTTTAACCTCTATTTATTTTATTATTTTTAGTCCACTTACAAATACGTGGTTTTTAAAAATATTTTATTACCTCTATTTATTTTACCAAACACCTCATCAGCGCCCGCCCAACGTTTAATAACAAAGCCATGAGGTCACGGGGTGAACTCGCCACGCGAAATTACACTACAGCAGGAGGGTACAGAAGCTTATATAATGATAAACTAAGAAATGCATTAATTTATGGTACATTCGATCGATCTGAAATGTTAATACTATGTATTGTCATCCACGATCTATCTGTGGTAAAATTTTGAGATCTCTAGGACTATCAGAAGTGGTTTAATTTTACGTTGGCAGATTTGAAAAAAATGTTGGACAGACAATGCCACAGGAACGAAAGCGAGTTAATTAATCGTGGTTAAAAATGTTAAAGCCACCTTTTAAAAAAAATGACAAGTGATAACGGTAATGTAAAATACCGTATGTATCTAGCACATTGGATTTAATGGCTACACAGAATAAATGCCATATTTAATGGCCACACAGAACAAATGCCATATTTAATGGTCACACAGAACAAATGCCATATTTAATGGCCACACAGAACAAATGCCATATTTAATGGCCACACAGAACAAATTCCATATTTAATGGCCACACAGAACAAATGCCATATTTAATGGCCACACAGAACAAATGCCATATTTAATGGCCACACAGAACAAATGCCATATTTAATGGCCACACAGAACAAATTCCATATTTAATGGCCACACAGAACAAATGCCATATTTAATGGCCACACAGAACAAATTCCATATTTAATGGCCACACAGAACAAATGCCATATTTAATGGCCACACAGAACAAATTCCATATTTACTGGCCACACAGAACAAATGCCATATTTAATGGCCACACAGAACAAATGCCATATTTAATGGCCACACAGAACAAATGCCATATTTAATGGCCACACAGAACAAATTCCATATTTAATGGCCACACAGAACAAATGCCATATTTAATGGCCACACAGAACAAATGCCATATTTAATGGCCACACAGAACAAATTCCATATTTAATGGCCACACAGAACAAATGCCATATTTAATTGCCACACAGAACAAATGCCATATTTAATGGCCACACAGAACAAATGCCATATTTAATGGCCACACGGAACAAATGCCATATTTAATGGCCACACAGAACAAATGACACAATTAATGACCACAGAGAACAAATGCCATATTTAATGGCCACACAGAACAAATGCCATATTTAATGGCAACACAGAACAAATGCCATATTTAATGGCAACACAGAACAAATGACACAATTAATGACCACACAGAACAAATGCCATATTTAATGGCCACACAGAACAAATGCCATATTTAATGGCAACACAGAACAAATGACACAATTAATGACCACAGAGAACAAATGCCATATTTAATGGCCACACAGAACAAATTCCATATTTAATGGCCACACAGAACAAATGCCATATTTAATGGCCACACAGAACAAATTCCATATTTACTGGCCACACAGAACAAATGCCATATTTAATGGCCACACAGAACAAATGCCATATTTAATGGCCACACAGAACAAATTCCATATTTAATGGCCACACAGAACAAATGCCATATTTAATGGCCACACAGAACAAATGCCATATTTAATGGCAACACAGAACAAATGCCATATTTAATGGCAACACAGAACAAATGACACAATTAATGACCACAGAGAACAAATGCCATATTTAATGGCCACACAGAACAAATTCCATATTTAATGGCCACACAGAACAAATGCCATATTTAATGGCCACACAGAACAAATGCCATATTTAATGGCCACACAGAACAAATGCCATATTTAATGGCCACACAGAACAAATGCCATATTTAATGGCCACACAGAACAAATTCCATATTTAATGGCCACACAGAACAAATGCCATATTTAATGGCCACACAGAACAAATGCCATATTTAATGGCCACACAGAACAAATTCCATATTTAATGGCCACACAGAACAAATGCCATATTTAATGGCCACACAGAACAAATTCCATATTTAATGGCCACACAGAACAAATGCCATATTTAATGGCCACACAGAACAAATTCCATATTTAATGGCCACACAGAACAAATGCCATATTTAATGGCCACACAGAACAAATTCCATATTTAATGGCCACACAGAACAAATGCCATATTTAATGGCCACACAGAACAGATGCCGTATTTAATGGCCACACAGAACAAATGCCATATTTAATGGCCAAACAGAACAAATGCCATATTTAATGGCCACACAGAACAAATGCCATATTTATTTTTTCGCTGTTTCAATAAGACGTTAAGTGTAAACATCATTCACTTAATCTCCTCTGACTGTGAGAGACGTGTTACATCCCATTCATATTGTTTATTTTTTAAGTGTCTGCGTCCCAAGAGTTTTTATATTTTTCATTCGTAAGCCTTATTTTATTACGTGATCTAAATCACTTATTCTCAAAAATTATCCTTCACTTGGTCTAGTGGCGAAAAGGAAGAAAAGATTTTATAGCTTCAAAATAAAACTGAACTGTGTTGTACTTATCTGCTATATGATACATGAAAGCAGTTAATTGCATTTAAGATTCATAGATTTATGTAAACGTTATCTTCATTTCATCGCTACATACTTGATCAGAATAATTGATATCTCAACAATATAATGTTGATGTTTGATTATAAAAGAAATATATTTGCACAAAAAAATGGACGCCTTGGTTTAACTATTTTAATATATAGGTGTTCGATTAGGAGCTTTTCAAGAAAAGTGAATGTTTTGCTGGAATGTTTGCTAGGGCTTCTTATGGCTTTCATTTATCTCTGTCAAACATTCCTACTCACCTTTCATTTAAGTAACTCTAATGATTCTAATACTTACCCCACGCCAAGACCATGCTTCTCACCTGAGTGTCTTCAAATTTCGACCGAAGATTCAATGGAAGCTCTTAATCTCCTTCCGATATTAGAGACCCAACACAAAGTTACGTAAATCCTTTCACATTAGCAAGGTTTATAAGCTAAAAATAAATTCTTTTAAGTTCAATGCCAAAGACACCTTGTGTTAAAAATGTTATTCGTTTTATGCATTAGTTTATTCACTGAATGACAGCATTTTTGAAATTATATAAGACATAATGTCAGGATTCTGTCCGTGAAAGTAGATGTTAATAAAGGATACTTGATAGCAAGACACTCATATTCGATTCTATTTACGCAATTGATGCATAGTTAGCTCTTTGAAGAAAGAATTTTTCATTCATTGGCCATTCAAGAAAAATAATAAAAATAAATACTAGAACTATCTGATCCTGATTGTATGGCAGATATTTCATTTTTAATTGATGTGACAAGATATCACAAGTCTGCAGGGGCACACGGTCGTGGTAGGCCAATAGTACAAGATATCACAAGTCTTCAGTGGCACACGGCCGTGGTAAGCCAATAGTACAATATATCACAAGTCGTCAGGGGCACACGGCCGTGGTAAGCCAATAGTACAAGATATCACAATTATTCAGTGGCACACGGCCGTGGTAAGCAAGTAGTACAAGATATCACAAGTCTTCGAAATTTGGACGGGTACCCGGGAAGCATTTTTCAACAATATTGACAGCCCTACATACGTAGCAAAACCAGATGCATTTAACATGGCCTAGCCTATTAACTCCATTTAATATCTCAGTTTGACACTTGACATTAAAAGTTTGCACTTTTCAACGTATGTCATATTTTAAATTATCCGGCCCCCGAATACCTTTACTTCATGGAATATGGCCCCTGTCTTAGATGTATCGTTGCTGGAATTTAAGAATTTAAAATATCAACCTAAAACTTCTTAAGCTGACATTCCAGTAACAGTTAAACAAAAGTAAGAAACAGTTACAAAATTTAAAAGCTCCAAGCTTTGTGCAGAATGAAAGTCTATGATTCACAAAAAACAAAACAAAAAAAATTAACCATAAAGGCAAGAAAACCCTTTTGGTTCCCGTTACCCCGACACGTGATCTCGCATGCGGTGGTGTTGATGGGTTGACCATATGTCCTTAACTCACTTTAATGGAGTCTACAGACATCTAATCGAGCCCCGTAGCTTTCCCGACCCGGATCTTCATTATTGAAAACCACTGACATTTGATTTACCTTTGATGAGAGATATACGTCTTTAATCAAGAGATTAGCTCTCTTCTCCCTCTCTCTCTCTCTCTCTAACATAATTACTCGTGCAGTTTCTTTAATGTCTCCCTATTTCTAATTTCTTTTTTAAATCTACATCAGTCCAGATAGACATAAAATCTCTTCTTCAATTTTTAAGCAGATTTTCTGATTGACTTTTTGAGTCCAACGTCCTAGTTTCTTCAACGTCTTTGGTTACCTTGTTGCTCAACGTCTTTGGTTACCGTGTTGCTCAACGTCTTTGGTTACCTTGTTGCTCAACGTCTTTGGTTACCTTGTTGTTCAACGTCTTTGGTTACCTTGTTGCTCAACGTCTTTGGTTACCTTGTTGTTCAACGTCTTTGGTTACCTTGTTGTTCAACGTCTTTGGTTACCGTGTTGCTCAACGTCTTTGGTTACGATGTTTCTCAACGTCTTTGGTTACCGTGTTGCTCAACGTCTTTGGTTACCGTGTTTCTTGTCACATCTGATTAACATAATTTTGTGACGTAAGGTCACATGTATGGTGGACGCGGGAAGAAAGGAGCTTTTCTATTGGTTGAAAGTGTTGGGCGAACAGTTGTGTGTAGACTTCCGACGAGGAAGGTTGTGTGATAAATGAATCCAGATTTCCACGTTTTATTACCTCAAATTATATCTGTGTGTATATATATATATATATATTAAAGTTGTTTTGGATAAACGAATTCTTCAGTGAATTATTGTACACAAGATTAATTATTGTGAGAACGCCTACATAGAAAGAGAGATATAAAGTTATCGTTACATTGGTGCAGAAGTAAAAGTTCTATGTGAACACAATACAAGAGATTTCAAGAAAGAGGTTTCGTGGAAATAAGTATTGGATATTTCCAAAAAAGGAAAGTATTCTTTAAAATAAGAAATAATAACAGCTATAGTATTTTTTGAATATTCAAGTTCGTAAGAAGCTGTGAATAAACTTTTGTGGTTCAATGAAAATACAAGAAGATTTCAAAATGGCGGCATAATCGGCACGTATCCGCAGTGTATAAAACTGGATCAGACTAGTTGGTTCTACGTCACATTCGACGACAGTACAAGCATACTACACAGTACTGGAATCTGGGTCGTGTAGGCTTATGGTGACACACGGTGAACATATATAGGTCGTGACGTCAACAGGCTTAGTACTAGTTGATTCCAGGAAATATTTGTACACATAACATCGAACCGAGAAGCTATTGACTATTAACTGTGTTGGTGCGAATTATAAAATAAAGGAACGGAATTCTTATCCATTCATTGTGTGAAGAGTTTGATTATCGCAATTTTGGATTAATGGAGTGAACTAAATTGTTTAAAAACTACTCAAGAATTGAAATTTTAACCAAGTGACTTTTATTCAAAACGATCGGACCATTTAATATATTTTGTCAATCTGAGGGAGCGTATATATAAAGTATACTAAAGATCCCGTGTGAGGATTCTTTTGTTGTCTCACCTTGTCAATAACTAGATTTCATGGTTTAGACGTGTCACTTATTTGAACTTAACATTTTGAATTCAAGATATTTCATTTGGACGATTTATAACTTTATCAATATATATCCATACATTCCTTACCGAATTGCTAGATTCATATTATTCAATCAAACAAAACATGGATTACTACGAAAGATTCACCGCCATAGCTAAAGAGATGGGATTAAAGGGAAAAGAAATGAGAGATTTCATTGAAGAAAAAGTAAGAGAAGCTGAAGAAAAAGAACAGCGAAGAAAAGATGAAGAAAAAGAAAATCAAAGAGAAGCTGAAGAAAAAGCAAGAATAGCTGAAGAAAAAGAACAGCGAAGAAAAGCTGAAGAAAAAGAAAATCAAAGAGAAGCTGAAGAAAAAGCAAGAATAGCTGAAGAAAAAGAACAGCGAAGAAAAGCTGAAGAAAAAGAAAATCAAAGAATTGCTGAAGAAAAAGAACAGCGAAGAAAAGCTGAAGAAAAAGAAAATCAAAGAGAAGCTGAAGAAAAAGCAAGAATAGCTGAAGAAAAAGCAAGAATTGCTAATGAAGAACAGAGGCAAAAACTCATAAGTGAAAGAGAACTTGAAAAAATGAAACAAGACACCTTAAAATTACAAATTGAGCTAGAGAGTAGAGGCCACAAACCTGGTGATGAAACAAATAGAAGGTCAGCACCAAGGGATACTATCAAAGTAAGAAAATATGATAGCCAAAAAGAAAAAATGGATGTTTATCTGGATTATTTCGAATCCATAATGGCTATGAAAGGCTATAATGAAGAAGATTGGCCAGCACAACTGATGACTCAATTAACTGGAGAAGCATTTGAAGCTTATAACAGTATAGCCAAAGAAGACAAAAGCATATATAAGAATGTCAAAAAGGCACTTCTGTGTCATTTTGGAAAGTCAGAAAATGATGATAGAAGAGAATTTCATGAAATGAGAATCAAGATGGACAAAGATCCACAGATCATAGTACATGAAGCACAAGTCAAACTAACAAAATGGCTGGAACTGACAGCGATAGATACGAGCAACCCAAAGGCCATAATAGACATGGTGTTAATTGACAAGTTTTTAGAAAATGCAACACCAACCCTATTCACATATTTGACTGACAAGAAAGTTCGTACTCAAGCAGAGCTAACAAATGGATTACGAACATTCAAAGACTCTCATCCGAATGTGGAAATGGATAAGAGACAAGACATATTTGCAGCAATACAAATTAAAAGTCAAGAAAAAAGGCAAGGTATGAGAAACCAGAGTCTGCCAAACCAAGGCAACAGACAAACTATTTGTTGGTACTGTAACAAGCCAGGACATATGGCGAAGCAGTGTTACCACAATAAAGGAAAACCAAATAGGGTGTCACCTAATGACAGCTCTATCAGAAAGAAAATAGGAGAAAGATCAAGACAAGATCATTTTGAAAACAAAGGTAGACAAGCATGGAAAGAAAAATATAATCATAATTCCAAACATAGAGATTATGATCAAGATAGACAATTATGGAGAGAAAAATATAATCATAATTCCAGACACAAAGATTATGATCAAGAAAGACAATCATGGAGAGAAATAAATAATCATAATTCCATAAATAGAGATTATAATCAAAGCAGAAGATCATGGAGAGGCAAATACAATTTTGACTCCAGAAAAAGAAATTATGATCAATCAATTCAATCATGGAGAAAGAATGAAAACCAAGACATGAATGATAGAAAAATAATAAAGTTAAAGCGAGCACAGACAGAAACTAGTGACATTTTAGCCACTATTAAAAATCAAGTATATGATAAAAGAAATAAAGACCATAGTAGCAGAGAAAGAGATGGTACTAGTGAATCTGAAACCATTTGTGTGAAATCATCTGAATTAGGAAGAACAATTGGTTGTGTATTAAGCCAAATCAAAAACTTTACAGATAGAGACAATATTTTTCAGATAAAAGTTTCTGACAGTGACTCATCTGTTTCCAAATTCTATTGAATTATCAGGAAGCAAAAATGACATCTCAAAAGCTAAGAAACTGATTCAAGATGCTGGAATTGAAATTATGAATGAACATAATCGAAGTCATGGTTGGTGAATTATTGAACATTTAACAGTCTGAAGAAACATTCAAAGCCCATCGATTTGAATTCATACTCGTCAACTGAAGAATGACTGTATTGAACTAGGCTATGCTATTAGCCGACTACAAATTTGACATTAAACCTGTGAAGGGAAAGAACAATGTGGTTGCAGACATATTAAGTAGAATGACAATAAATAAAGACACTCTGTGAACTCCTAACTGATAAAACCAGAGACTATTAAAAAGACATTCTGTGAATTACTAAATGATAAAATAAGAGACTGTTTTTACATTAGTCTGTGAATTCCTAAAGGATACAAACAGAGATTGTAGTTATATTAATATTTTTATTTGTTGAACAATGGACAAGGAACAGTGTTTGAATTCCATTGGATTATTAGTTAATTTTAATAATATTGAGTGTTTAAATGTTTTAATTACACAAAATTACAGATGTGTTTAAAAGTCCATTTTCATTTTTTCAGCACAGGTAGACGGCTGCAGTTCTACAGATTTTTTCTCATTATTTCTTATGTTTAGACTGATGCAGTCCTACAGATTTTTTCTTATTGATTCTATATCCAGAAGTTGTATGTAAGAAAATGAATGTTCATTTATGATAAATATTTGAAATTTGAATATAGATATAGATTTATTTGATTTTATGAAGACAAAAAATGTTGTATTTCATAAACATTTTTTTTTGAAGGATGGGGGTGAATGTCACATCTGATTAACATAATTTTGTGACGTAAGGTCACATGTATGGTGGACGCGGGAAGAAAGGAGCGTTTCTATTGGTTGAAAGTGTTGGGCGAACAGGTGTGTGTAGACTTCCGACGAGGAAGGTTGTGTGATAAATGAATCCAGATTTCCACGTTTTATTACCTCAAATTATATCTGTGTGTATATATATATATATATTAAAGTTGTTTTGGATAAACGAATTCTTCAGTGAATTATTGTACACTAGATTAATTATTGTGAGAACGCCTACATAGAAAGAGAAATATAAAATATATCGTTACATTTCTCAACGTCTTTGGTTACCGTGTTGCTCAACGTCTTTGGTTACCTTGTTGCTCAACGTCTTTGGTTACCTTGTTGCTCAACGTCTTTGGTTACCGTGTTTCTCAACGTCTTTGGTTACCTTGTTGCTCAACGTCTTTGGTTACCTTGTTGCTCAACGTCTTTGGTTACCGTGTTGCTCAACGTATTTGGTTACCTTGTTGCTCAACGTCTTTGGTTACCGTGTTTCTCAACGTCTTTGGTTACCTTGTTGCTCAACGTCTTTGGTTACCTTGTTGCTCAACGTCTTTGGTTACCGTGTTGCTCAACGTCTTTGGTTACCGTGTTGCTCACCGTCTTTGGTTACCGTGTTGCTCAACGTCTTAGGTTACCGTGTTGCTCAACGTTTTTGGTTACCGTGTTGCTCAATGTCTTTGGTTACCGTGTTGCTCAACGTCTTTGGTTACCGTGTTTCTAAAGGAAATCTTCTTTACTTTCAAAACCTTGGCAAGATGTCAGCTCCTTTGTCAACAATGGATGTTGAACTATGCCGAAGTAATTACGCAATAAATAGAGGTAAAAAAGATTTTTAAAAAATTTTTTTAATTGAACTAAAAAGACGAAAATAATTTAAAACTTATAAGTTCAAGCACTTTTATTTAATATGACTAAAATCTTTGGGCGGTGTTTGGTATAAAAATTAAAGATTTATAATTTTAGAAAGCAAAAGAGAGATCTACAAGTGAGAGAATGAGTGAACTGCAGAATCTCATAAGCGCTGCCCCACGTTGTAGTCACATTAAATGAAAGTACTTGAACGTATAAGTTTTAAATTATTTTATTCTTTTTAGTCGACTTAAAAAAACCTGTTTTTTTAATCTTTCTTTACCTCTTTTTATTATATTATTTTTTGTCCACTTTTAAAAGATGTTTTTTAATTTTTTAAAATCTCTATTTATTTATATCCTTTAATTAAAATTAATTGTTTCACTTTAAATCCACTTTTATATTTTGCTTACTCATTCTTATCAATTGAAAACACTAACCTAATTCATATTAACACAGCTTTCTTATTTAATTTTCTTCACTGACTGAACTATTCTTGATGTTAAACACGGGGAGTGGTCATCGATGCCTGGTGTGAACTCAGGTGGCACGTGTTTGTCAACAATAGCAGACGGATACACATGCTACATAGAGATAAACTAAAAATGCATTTATTTAATTACGGTACATTCGATCGATCTGAAATTTAGATACAATTCCCTGTCACCCAAGATCTATCTGTGGTAAAAATTTTAAGATCTCTAAGACCATAAAAAGTGGTTTAAATGTACGTTGGAAATTTTAAAATTTTGCGGAAAGAAAGGCAGACAGGAACGAAATGAAGTTAATAAAAACGTGTTAACAAATCTAACAAGGCAGAACTAATAGTGTAAAAATAACAATACAGAACTACCGCCTAGCGTATAATGTAAAACTGTGGTTCCCAAACTTTTTTGACCCACGGACCCCTTTTATACTCAAAACTTCGCCACGGACCCCCAAGTGAAAAAAACACTTTATAAATGCATACTACAAAAAATTACAAAAGCAACATTTTGATGAAAAGTACGGTATTTATTAAAATTATCACTTTTGTTTAATAATAAATTGAAAACAATTAATAACTTAGATTAACTGATGAGATTTTATGAGTGTACGAGCAACAAAGCCCGTCCATGGACGTTCCGCCACAGTTCAGTGGCATGTTGTAACTCCCCTCCAACAGCCGTCTCGACCGGCATACATGTGCGTTACGTCAAAAATACTATTCATTATAGTTAAAATAAATAACTCATAAAAACAGAGATTTGACTATAAATCCCTAACGCGCATAACTCAAAATAAAGTCTTGGAAGAAATACTGCACCAAAAATAACTCGTTTTGAACGTCCGCGTTAACGTGTTCAATATGATTGGTTGTAGGAGTCATATGTGTTTGATGGACCAATCGCTATCGATGACCGCACGGAAAATAGCCTTTTAATATATAGGATTTATGACCGACTCAATGTTTGTGTGTAGAAACCTCAAATCCTCACGAGCACCATTTTCTAGTCGTTTATTTTTTAATTTTTTTTTATTTTTTATGATGAGGTTCATAATGCCACTGAATCTTTGTTCTACCAAATAGGAAGGCAGGAAAACAGTAAAAAAAAAGTCTGCACAATAACCTATAATGCATGATAAAAAATTGGGATCTGACTTTGTAACCATAATTTGTGCTATCCTAGTCCCAAACATTGGTTTTAGTTCCTCATTTGTGGATATTTCAACAAGCTGCTCCTGTATTAGTATGTATTCATCTGTGTTTTGGACCTGAGATTGCCCATGCGCTAAAGAGTTCAACTGCTATTCGGAAATATCCAATAGTGCCGAATGCCTAGACATTTTTTGTTCAGGTCTGAGGTCTGCATGAAGAGCCGTTAAGTTTTGACAGTAAGCAAGCAAATCTCTATCTCTATTTGGCAATTTCAAAAGAATTGAAAACTGAGAACATTCTCCTGTTCCTAAGTTTTGTTTGCACAGAAAAAGGTTTGCAACAAACTCAGACAAAATGCTTTTAGTTTTGATTAAATTTCATTGGTTACCTTGTAGTAGTTGTAGTTTCAAATTAGTTTCGTTAAAGTTGGGTAAATAATTCATTCATAAAGGATATGTCATTTTTTGAGTTAATTGTGTTGCTGATCATTGTCTTTGTTTTCCAGGAATTCGGACACTGAATCAAAGAGAGCATAAAATCTATTTAAATATGTACGTGATGATAACCAGCGTACTTCTGTGTTAATAAATAATCCATTATAGTCTTCTTCATTTTCCAAACCATAGTGAGCAAATAATCTCCAATCAAGGCATTCCTTTTGATTATATTAACGGCTCTAATAACGGCACATAATGTAGTGATCCATGCAAACTTTCACAAAGATTTTTTTAAATATTTGATGTTGATGAATGACTCAATTTACTGAAAACACATTTGGTACAGAATGTTTTAAGTATGACAGAAAGTCAAGAGCATTGCTTTAACTTCAAAAACAATTTTTTTAATTCAGTTAATAACGTTTCACCTTTTGTATCTGTTTCCAAACATTTAGCGATACTTCAAATATTCATTAACACCATATTGTCGGAATTGTTTCTTCGGCTCACTCAGTGCTGGATTTACCTATTTGCTAAACAAGCTATAACTTAGGGCCCACTACCTTCTTGGGTGCCCCCGGAATTTCGTTTTCATATTTGTCACTGATATAGAATATCTAGACTTCAAAAGGGCCTTAAATAGCTTAGGGCCCCATCAAGTCGAAGTCCAGCCTTGGGCTGACTCATTTTCTTATCTGTTGTAACAGACCACTGTCAAGAATTATTAACGTTTTCAATGGAATGCTAAAGTAAAGCCCTATTGAAAACATTATTTGATGATAGGATACAATTTAGATAAATTATAAACTTCCCGACGCATCGAAAAATACACAACCTTGCAACCCTCGTAGATTCAAGTTAAAAACTTGTATTTGTATACTTATTGTTATAGGAATTCGGCATTTCTGCTGCATCAAGCTTGATCTTTCAACAAACCAAGTATTTTGATTGGTTATAGATGTGGAATTACAGTAGTTCTACTACTTTTTCTACGTAAAAAACATTGTATCCATGAAGGTTAGCACCTAAAATGGTATTTAATTAGTAGAACAGGCATTCACATACTATTTTATTTATTATTATTTATTTTAATTTCAATAATAATAAAAATTTAACAGATTTTATTATTTGATGTTAAACCTTGCGCGGACCCCCTGACGTTGTTCAGGGACCCCCAAATCAATTTTAATTTTCCACGGACCCCCTGAAGGGTACCGCGGACCCCTGGGGGTCCATACGGACCACTTTGGGAACCACTGATGTAAAAGCTATCGAGGCTAAACTAGCGATGAACACTTTTTAACGTAGAAGCAGCAATGCAAAAATAATAAAGCGAAACTTTAAATGCAATACAAATAAAGCAGAACTGACAAAGCTGAGCTTACATAACCAAACTATCAATGCATAATTAACAACGTATAAAAATAAATACAGAGCCAACCATGCAAGAAAATGATGTAGAAAGAAATACGAAATAAAATAGCCCAGATCAGACAATGGAGGACAAGCAAATCAGATCTACTCAGAACTGAAAATACATAATTAACAATTCATAATTTACGATACAGAAGAAATGTTTCATAAAAAACAAAATAGATATGCAAAACTAAATATACAGAACTAACAAAGCAGGACTAACAAAGCAGGACTAACAAAGCAGGACTAACAAAGCAGGACTAACAAAGCAGGACTAACAAAGCAGGACTAACAAAGCAGGACTAACAAAGCAGGACTAACAAAGCAGGACTAACAAAGCAGGACTAACAAAGCAGGACTAACAAAGCAGGACTAACAAAGCAGGACTAACAAAGCAGGACTAACAAAGCAGGACTAACAAAGCAGGACTAACAAAGCAGGACTAACAAAGCAGGACTAACAAAGCAGGACTAACAAAGCAGGACTAACAAAGCAGGACTAACAAAGCAGAACTAACAAAGCAGGACTAACAAAGCAGGACTAACAAAGCAGGACTAACAAAGCAGGACTAACAAAGCAGGACTAACAAAGCAGGACTAACAAAGCAGGACTAACAAAGCAGGACTAACAAAGCAGGACTAACAAAGCAGGACTAACAAAGCAGGACTAACAAAGCAGGACTAACAAAGCAGGACTAACAAAATGCAGTTCTAAAAAAACAAATCAAACAGAGCAGTTTTAGCAATCCTGAAAAAACAATGTTTTTTTTAAGCAGCAGATCTAAAAGTGAAGATATACCAAACAAGACATAAAGTTAAGAAATAGCGTTTTTAAAAAAAATTTAAAACAGAATCTAAAAATGACAAGGCTTACTGAATACTGTTCAAAAGCTCCACATAAATAAGTAAAATAGTTTGCGTTTTCCTAATGTGTTTGTAACAATAACTCAATCCCTTATGATACCAATCCAAAAGATTTTGTGGACTCTATGATAACATTAGTTTATCGCAAGACAGTCGCCAGATAATAAGAATAAGAAAAACTAAACATTTGATTTAAATTCTCGCTATAACACAACCCAGACGTCTTACGATAAATTTGACGAGATAAACTATGTCGTATAAATACGGATTTTTAAATTAATATTGACTTTAAATCTGTTTCGAAATTTATCCTATTTCAACAAGACTCTTTCGTAAATTAACATGACAGTTTCATGGGGATGAGGAGGGGGGGGGGTAGGCATACCTTAGAACAGCTTCTGTTGAAAGACTTCCTCTGTCTGAACATGATTGTTTTTGGTTTTTGGTTTTTTTGTTTGTTTATCTTTTATTTTGTTGTTTGTTTTTCTTTTGTTTTTTTTTGGGGGGTGGGGGGAGAAGCCTTCTCCGAGAAGGACATGCGTACTTTTCGTAAAGGCTGCAAAGGCCCCCACGCACAACATCGTTTCGTTCGAATTAATTTTAAACCCGTAATGGGTCTCTCACTTGTATTTAATATAAAAAAAAACTTAAAATATACGAACCAGGTCTACACATTTGCCATCACTGCAGCAGTATCCATTGTAGGATTTCACGGAAGGTCAAGGAATAAAATAGATGACATGATGATATCAAGGATTGTCAGGAAATGAATGGGTGTTGTTATGATATGAAGAATGATCAGATAATTATATAGACGGTAGACATTTACACGGATGGCCTTGGGATTCAGTTGATGGTGAGACGATGCAATTGTTGGAAAATGCTTGTTGATGACAGCAAAAATAAACAAGCCCTGTTTTAGAAACTTCACGGGTTACCATTGCAACTTATCTGCGACAGACCGATTAAATTTTACTTATTTTTTTGGGTAGCCATGATCCGAGATGTTAGAGAATATTTCTCCCCTGGTGGCCTTATTTTGTCTAGAGAGCTCAAAGTACCTGCTTTGAACCTTTATATATAAATTAAAGTGGCTTTATTTTTAGGCTCTCCGGATGTCAAAAAATGTTATAAAATACAAACAAACAAAAAATGGGAAAATACGTTAATGCATTTTCAAGGCTCATATATTTCACATCACTTTTTATCGGATTAAGAAGTTTTTAATCTGTGTTAACCAGATGAGAAAATGAGATAAATAACAAATTTGTGGTATGAAAAGTGTATTGCGAATACTTAAATCTTCATCTAGTAAAATACTTTCTCACGCAAAATCTAACAGATGAAACTAAACATAATAATAGCAATGACCAATGACCAATGATGCATGAGGTGTTTACAAATATTCCTCTTCTATCACTTAAAAGTTATTTTCCTGCTTAAACAAATTTCTTTGCATTAAAATTAACACCAAGTAAAAACGTGTTTAGATATTGTTTAAACATAAGCGCCCAAGCTTCGAATTACATTCAATTTCAAGGCAGTACCCAATTACTAATATAACTAGTTACAAGTTTACAACAGCATTTTCCTACAATGTATAACTATGAAAGCGGTATTAAGTTCTAAAAAAAGGATTCTCATCCCAATTACCTTGGCCACCCTCAAATCTAAAAAATAAATTATTCTTCATTATTTAAAATAAACAACCCTAAAAAAATTATTCACTCTAAATCCCTTATATATGAGACATACATAAAAGTATTGATTGTGTTCAATATAATTCGCACCGCGCGACAGACTAGCATAAAAAGTTACAGACTGAATGTGACTGAACTCCTAAATCTGTAAAAACACGCGGATGTGGTCATCGAGGGTTGGAGTTAACCTCCATCGACCCGTGGAGGTCAATTATAGCAAACGGCTACACATGCTACATAGAGATACATTGAGATAAAATAAACATTCATTTCATGTCATTTCGGTACAAAAGATCAATCTGACAATTTGGCACAATGCTTTGTGAGGTGACACAAGTCTATGTGCAACATTTCATCTCGATATAATCACGGGAAGTGGGTAAATTTTTACTTTAATTTTCCACGGGATCACGACAGAGAGAGAGAGAGAGAGAGAGAGAGAGAGAGAGAGAGAGAGAGAGAGAGAGAGAGAGAGAGAGAGAGAAGTCGGTGAAGTTAATATAAAGGATTTAATAATACATAGAAAAGGTGTAACGTGTAATGATATCAGTTAGAAACATTATTTAAAGAAGAATTTATCCATCTCCACTCTTGTACAACCTGCATTCGTATATCCATTGATTAAAAGATTTATGAGGTAATAAAATGAGTTTCTGATCTCTCTGGATGTCACGCAGAGATCTTTGAGCTTGGACACACTGTCATTAGGTTAACGAGCATTTAAAACTTTTGTAAAGTCTGTTGACCTGGATGTCTTTCCGCTGTCACAATCTAGACCTAGTGGGAGAATGGTAATGGTCTTGAGCACCTGAATTAAAGGAAGTTCTGGTGATTTAGGTATTCAATGACGTGGACAGTTTTGGCAATGGTACGTCATTATGAGGGTAATGTGACAATTTTGTTTTCGGTTTGGTATTCAAATAAAATAACAGTGATTTATATTTTTGTTTACAAACATAATTTAGACTGGTCTAATCACCATGAATTATGTTCATACTGAACCAGTCTTCCATCTCCCGATATTAGCCGTGTGGCAAGACATGGTATAGTTAAGATCCTATGTTCATTAATAATCTCTGATGACAAAGATGATGATTTTTTTTAAATGATAAGGTCATTGACAACCATAAAGTTAGACTTATCAGATTTTAATAGTAGTACTATTTCTGTACACATTTGGTTGGTAGGTTATTTTTTTATAACTAACTGCTATTATTATTATTATTATTATTATCATTATTATTGTTATGTTGATATATTTCATCTAATTAAGTGTCAACTTTACATTTCAATACGAAAAAAAAATCGTTCAAAGGCATCATAAATTTAATTTTACTTTCACATTTTCTTTATTTCATATTTTTGTCATTATTTTCGTCATCACCATAACTGCGATCGATAAACGATGCATGTCGTGGCTTCAATCACAGCCGCTTTCACCGATCAAAGTCGCTGAAACTCTCCGAACCAGAAATAACCTCTTAAGCCCGTGGTATCACCTAGAGGCCAACAGTCTTTTGTGATGGTCCATTTGACGCTCCATCCCGGCTACCCAGGCACGGAAAGACTCGGTAACAAAACGAGGCTGTCAATCAGTTCGATCACGTCAATGAAATCGATACTGGAAAAATGGTTCAAGTTTTAAAAAAAACTCTGCCCGGGACGACAGAGATTCAGCTGACAGTTCTGTAAGCTTGTCAACTGGTGATTTTGAGTTGACAACTTGGATGTGTTTGGTAGCTGATATTAGAACCATTGAAGTCACGTTGACACTGAGATTTAACTTCACGTTCTAGCAACTAAAAATAACAAAAACTGACATATTTCAATATTTTCAGGTAATATATTTTTTTAACATGTCGTAAAATGTGTTATCACTGTAGCGTTATTTCTCGATGCTCTTGCTTAAAATTTAAAGATTGCTTGTCGAATTTTGAAATACGGTTTTAAAAAAATTAAATCCAGGCGCCTTTAATTTTAATGATATGTAAATAAATTGCTGTTTTTAAAACTGTGAAGGAAAGAGACAAGTTTTTTTCAAAATGTCTTTACTTGGCGCCAACAAAATTGGTTTACTTCGTAGTGCTAAAATATTGATATGTAGAATAATTTTGATTAATTTTGAATTTCATGAGCAGTTTGTCTTTACATTTTAAGTATTAAAAAGTGTTTGTTTTAAAAGTAAGTATTTTTTGCTTAAATTCATATAAAGCATATTAAATGAACAGTGCACATTAAGTAAATCACACACAAAAAATTATTAAGTTCACATCATGTGATAAGAAGTTATGCTGCAGAAATAAATAATAGCAGTCCAGAAAGAGGTATTTTGTTATAAATATTTGATTATTTGAAAAAACTCACTTTTTATGGTTCCCAAAATGTGTCGATAGTTGATGGCATATTTAATTTCTTTGTTTTATTAATTTTCTCTATAACTACTTTTATTTAGAGCGCCATTAAGTGGAAAGTCATGTAGAGCTGCGTTTAAAGAAATATTCGCAAGATCTTAAAATGCAATCTTATAGTGATTTATATTATGCGTTTCTTAAATGTACCAAAACATTTGTTATCTAATTTTTGGGTAATGAAATAACACGTTCTTTCTTCGGTGTCCTATTCTTAAAATATAACTTCCACACAAGCGTTTTCCCAATTTTGTAATCAAATATTTTCTGTATTAACTGTTCGCACATTTGCATTTTACAAATTCTAGTAGAGAAGTAAATTCCTGTACTCGGACTGGAATTCAACAATTAAAAATGTGGGTTTTCCTTTTCCCTTTCGACAACGTTAAAAATAGATTTGCTACCAGTAAAATATCAAAAATTAATAAAGTGTCCACTCAAGATTACAGTCCAGCACAAGACATTAGACACCGACACCTACATCTTCTTACATGTTTCACATCAGAAGAAAACAATGTCTACAGCTGGACCTCCCTAATAGTATCACATAAGAAGGTATCGTTATCTACTTTGCGGCGATGTACGGTCTCTTGATCCCGGTGCTTGTCTATGATATTTTCTAAAATTTTATCACAATTTAAAAATTGTCTTACCGAGAATACTAACACACATGTCCACTTTCCTTGTCCATTCATATTTTTTTCTTTATTATTTTCAGTTTAATTTTTGTTTATTATATCTTTAGTTTTTTAATATACAATGACTAGATGCATACACCGTCTACTTGTTGATAGATAGTGCAAAGAAAGGAGGAGAACGGACACAAACTACATCACGAAAAAATCAGAACAACGCAAATGAACCTTGGGGGGATGGGGGAGGGACTACCGACGCATTGTTGGTCTCGAAACATCGCACTGCGGTGAGCTACCTGCCCCCACCTTGCACCACCCTAGCTTGCCAACTATAAACTGTGATTGGCCGAACCTGGCGAGGGTTTTGTCAAGCTTTTTTGCACTCGTCTTGTGCTTGTTCTTCTAAGTTATATATATAGATTGTGGATTGAAATTCTTCTACGGAATCCGTTCGTTTATTAGAGTGTGTATGAAATGCGATTGCACATGTTTATCAGGATAGTGGTAAGGTGACGTCACATCAGTATGATAAGGATGCTGTGAAATTTGTGTGGACATACCGACGATGGCAACAGAAAGGCATCACGTGTGAGAGGGTAATGGGCATGATTGGAAGGACCTCTAAACAGCAGGTATATAGAAACATGTTGACCGGCATCAAGGAGATGTATGAGGATGTTCTCGTAAGTAAATGATGATACTGACGGTCATCGCGATAATTTCTGCCTCGCCACCATATACTCCTAAAGTATTCATGTACTAAACATATTGTTGATGACTGTGTATGATTTCTCTTCTGTCACTGAGAACAACGCAGAGCACGTCACCGAAGTTATCCCAATGTTGAGAAATAAAGCCATGTTGTGAAGTCATGTTGTGAAGTCATGTTGGAAAAGAAAAGGGAAAAGAACGGGCACCAACATAAACATTTTAAAATCCCTTAAAATAAATCTTGGACACAGCTGCAAGCGAAGTGTTTTCTTCAAAGAGATTCCTGGGTTCTAGGTTAGCGATGTTCTTTTAGTGGAGAAGCAATAATACTCATCAAAGGTTGGGAAGCCCGACCATGAAAATTCAGCTGGCGTACCCCCAGGTCTGTGTACAGAGTGTGTTTATAGCGTTTAACCAGATGTGCTAAAATGGGTTCCCAGACAACTGAACACTCGACAAGTGAACACACGACAACCGAACACAAGACAACTGAACACTCGACAACCGAACACAAGACAACCGAACACGCAGACAAGTGAACACACGGACAAGTGACCACACTGACAACTGAACCAATAGACAAGTGAACATAGGACAAGTGAACACAAAACTAATAGAAAAGATAGGGCCTACTGAATAAGTAATAATTCGAAACGTTTAGTAGTACTATTCCTAATCTAAAACTGTGTTGTTCGCTTACAGTACAGATAAATTGCGAAATGTTAATTATAAAATCTTGAATTATTAATAATTTTAGTTTAAATAACTTATCTTATTACCTGTTACAGACGTTCCTTCATACAGAAGATTATTGCGACCTAAGCGTCGCTTGTCTATGGTTGTTTAATAATTGTCTTAAGTTTAGTTGAATTAGCTTTATTTTTTTCTTTCACACTTTGAAATTACTAATACTAGTAATACTAATACTACTTAAGTAATAATTTTTGTAAATTAATTTTAAATTAAATTATATTTCATTTATTTAAATAATCATTCTGAACTCATTACCAATTAAATAAATTTCTTTACAGTGTACAGTCGCACACAAAATAAACTATTGATTCCTAGTAAATATTTTGTCATTTAATGTTGCTATTTATTATTTATGTTGTGTTTTTTTTTAAAGTTATATAATATATAATTGTACTGACACTTATACTTGAAAGGAATTATTAATTTAATTGCGTGCCGGCTGATAAGGCTCTGCGTCTGTGACAATAGGTTCGCCATCAATGGTATAGACCTAATAAATATAGTCTCATTGGTTTTTTGCCCAGTACTACGTTAGTAATATTTATATGATGTATATAAATTAAAATGAAAGATTTTCCTATTATTACTTTTTTTTACTGTTAAAAATCACATTACAAAATATTTTTAAGTGCAGCAGAGATGTCTTTAAACTTTAGTTTTAATTTTCAGTAGAACTGGATACACAAGTGTAGTGACTTTTAAGACAATGCTTGATAGAGAAACCAATTAGACTGATAATGTCATTTAATTAAACCAGGAAACATTATTATTATTCTTTGTTTATCTTCACTGTTAATATACTATCTAAACTCAAAGCTCCTACTATGTTATAAATTTAGAGTATCTTATCTTATCTGTTTACAGACGCTCCTTCTATACAGAAGATTATTGCGTCCTACGCTTATCTATGGTTTGTGTTTAGTCTTGCAATTTTATTAGAGATTTAAATGTTGATAAAGTGTTGGTTTTCCTGGATTCTTCAGGCAACCCATTCTACGCCCGAATTCCGGACGGGAAGAAGGAAAACTTGTATGTGTTTGTTCTTGCATACGGAATAAGAAAGGTGTTTTTATCCTTATGTCTATCTGAGGGTTGTATTAAGTTATCTTTGTGTTGTATTTCTAAATTAGAATTAACGGCTTTATGTATGATTACTACTTTGCTCTTGGTTCTTCTATCCTCTAGTGTTTCAAGGTTTAATGATTTAACTAATGGTGTTATTCTTGTCAGTTTCGAATATTCTCCAGTAATGAATCTGGCAGCTCTTTTTTGAATTTGTTCCAATTTATCAATGTTTTCTTTGGTGGATGGGTCCCATACAGAAGATGCATATTCTAGTACATGTCTCACCAAAGTGAGGTAGCATTTTAGTTTTATATCTCTATTACATTACATTTGTTAAAGTTCCTTTTTATAAAGCCTAAGGTTTTGTTTGATTTTTTAATAACTTCATTGACATGGGGATTCCATGATAGTTTCTCATTTATTAAGACTCCTAAGTATTTTGCATCTTTAGTTTGGGTCAGTTCTTTTCCATGAATGTAATATTTTGAATTTATTTGTTTCTTTTTCTTTGTTACTCTTAACAGTTGACACTTTTCTGGGTGGAAAGACATACTCCAGTTAGTTTCCCATTTTATCAATTCATCTAAGTCTTTTTGTAAAATTTTGCTATCTTGTTCCGATTTAATTGTTCTATAGATTATACAATCATCAGCAAATAACCTAACTTTTGTACCTGTTGAGATGTTGTTGGGTAAATCATTTATATAAATATAAAAGAGTAAGGGACCCAGCACAGTTCCTTGTGGAACTCCTGAGTTAACCTTTATTGGTGCAGATTTAGATCCATTAATTATTACAGTTTGCTCCCTGCCCAAAAGGAAGTCTTGGATCCAGTGATGTAAGGAACCTGAGATTCCAAAGTAGTTAAGTTTTTTAAGTAAACTAAGGTGGTGAACTTAGTTTAAAATGTATACAATTTAGTAACAGGGTGAATGGAACATGGCGCAATTGATACTACATTATAGTATCTATCTAAACTTGTAGATATTGTCTTGATGAATCAAATCTTGATCAAAAGAGGAGTTGCATTATTGAATTATTTAATTGTATGTTGTCAATACATGTATTTATAGCAGATAAGCCTACTTTTAACTTCATTTAAAAAATTCAAAACCTTTTTGAGCAATTGTGAGATTTAATTAAACCAATTGTAGCAACATTATTGTAAATTCAATTAATATGCTGCCATTTTTTATCAATACTATTTTTAGTTTTTTGTTCAGAATAATAATTAAAGAATAAAGGCATATAACTGAAGGAGACAGATCAGTGCACAATACTATTATCAAATAGATTTATCCAGCAACAAATTCAATTCCAGTTGGAGTAAATGTAAGATCAGGAAATTGTTTTATTTAACTTAAAATGTGGCAAAGACATCTGATATAACGTTATTAATATTATATAGTATAGTCATTAACACTAATTTTTATTTTACATACAAATAAATTACTAAATTCTAAATTTCAAAAATAACAGTCTGAACGCAAAATGTTAAATAGAAAACCAGTATGTTTATTAACTTTATTATATCATATAAAACAAAATGTCTGTTTTTGCAATAAAAATCATTTAATACAGTAAAAAATGCATTATAATTATTTATACAATATCCAATATTTGTTAGTCCTTACATTGTTATTCATTTTTTTAGAATAACACTTGAAAATACAACACAAAGAAAAGAAAATAAATGTTAAAAGTCCATTCATTTCACCAGCATGAAAATACAAAACAAAATGTATACAATTTATTTCTAAAAGAAAAATTTTCAGAAATATAATTTCCCTTTATTGTAGATTAGCCATTCTGCGTAAGTAAGCTGACTTATCAAGATTATTTGCATAACCCTGTACTGCTAAGGCCACCTGCTCATCTAATTGAGCATATTTCCTTTTTTTTCTGGTTGTCCCATTTGCGCTTTTGCCAAAGTAAGCCTATGAAAAGAAATATCTTTTTCAAGACCATCAAATAAGCTCCAGATACTAGGATGACTGCAATGAAACAGTGCATTTAAGCCATTATGAAAACCTTCGCAGCAATTAGTAGTTTTCAGTTAACTTTCTATTGCAGCATCTTAATGGTTCCAAAGTTTAATGGGAAATAGTGGCTCTCTACCAATTGGACCTTCAATGTAAGTTGAAAAGAAATAGGTTAAAACTTCATTATATCTTTCATCATCTGGGAATGTAGCAGCAAGGTTATCAAACATTTGTCTTACATCATTTATTGGTACAAAGGCTAAGGCTGTTAAAGATTTAAGCTTTAATTTAAGTTCAATATCAGATTCAAAATCAGATTTAAGGCCAACACTACAAATTTTTCTAATTAAGCTCTGGCACAAGTGAAAATAGCAACCCTTAACTTCTGCATTAGGGAAATTTGAATGAACTGCAGAAATGCACGCCTTTTCATAATCTACCAACACCTTTTGAGGGGTTAAGTTTGGCAAAAGTTGTTTTAAAATTTGGCACATGTTTGTGTATGTTTGTATATTTTTTTCCTGCAAAAGAAAATAAATGCATGGAGGGTAAGAATTACCAACTTTTGCATGCCATGTGTATAGTTGATAAAATAATGAGGGCGCCTTATCAAATGTGCCATCGCCATAGATTTCACCCTTATTCAATTCCAGCAATAAATCAATGTTTCCAATGGCTATAATTCTATGAGGATCATTTTTTTCCAGAGTCATAAAGTACTAAATGAATATATTTTTCTGGAATGTCAAAGATTGTTGTAGTTGGTATAGGAAAATTTGACTCTTCTCTGTGTCTCATTAAAGTTCTTGATAGAGATGATTGTTTAGGTATGTGCTGGAGGACATCATTGCTAACATTTATCAGCACACTTCCAATAACATTTTTTGATGTCGCTCCAACACACTTAATGCCAGTCTTCATTTGGCTTACGGCAATATTAGCTTTGGCTTTTTGAGGACAAGAATCATGAGTGTGTGAGGTTGGCTCTACAATAACATAATTTTTATTAGTTTTAATGAAAGCCTTGCAATGATTGGTCCTGGTGTGATACTGTCTACATTTCCAAGTGATCACATCACTATTTTTGTCTTCTTTCAATTTAATATACTCAAACCCTTTGTAAACCAACACCAAATGTCCACGCTGACTTTCTGAAATCTCCAAAGCCATTAGGAAAGCTGGAAAAGACAAAAATAAATATTTTATGTTACTTTTAAATTAATTATCTTTAGTTATGAAACTGAAATTTGAAAAATGTTATAAGTTATATATTTGACAACATTTTCTTTATTACCTATAATTTTTAATTGGGGCTTAAATAATAATATACTGCTTAAAGACTGTACAAAAATAATCAATTTGCTAGCACAACCAAAGAATTACAGGTAAGTCATCAAATTTCAAAAAGACAATAACACCAAAAGTTGCAAGTGTCTAGCCCTAAAATTGAGTTTAAAGGCAGTAAGCATTATTTGCATAAGTGCATTCTAAATTTTAATATTCAAAATATAAGTATAGTATAGTTAATCTAATAATAATTAATAATATCAGTACATGGTATAGAGCAGGGGTCAAAGGCGGATCAAGGTTGCACTTTTGCACAGGGCCCCTGGCTGCAATTCCACCTGAGGTCTGGTCAAGCCACCTTTATTATACAATATAATAAGTTTGGGACCCTTAAATCATTGGGGGCCTCTGGCTTTAGCCCAATTAGCACCCCCCTTAATCCGCCATAGGCAGGGGTCGGCAACCTTTTGCTAACTGTGAGCCAACTTAAGGTTTCAAATTATTCAGAGGGCCAACATCACATATTTTATACAAGTCGATCGATTTATAATCAACCTTATACATGAAACATGAAGAGCATGCGTGCCATTTGAAATTGCCTGGTGTGCCAAGTGTGGCACGCTTGCCATAGGTTGCCGACCCCTGGTATAGAGTATAGCATTCTACCATGAATAATTGACTATGAGTCTAATATATGATATTTGAATATGACTATATTATACATTTGAAATTCTAATAAGCTATTTTGAATATGTGTAACAAAAATATATCTTACTGACTTAGCAATAACATTAATTTATGTTAAATTTAAATTTTTATATTTAAGTACCTTTGCGAGTATGGTCCTGAATCTGAATCTGTTAAATTTGAAAGGTTAGTACCTGGTCTTGAAAACAGTGGCAGTGGAGTCAAGTGTTTAGTGGTAGTCCTGTGTTACAAAGACAATTTAAATTATAATACATGTATAGTATTGGACTATTACTATTAAATTATTTAAATTATGAGACCAAAAGTCCCTCATTCAAAGGCAAAAGCTAAAGGTCTTCATAACCAATATATTATTATATCTATTGCTAAATTGAAGACCTTAGATTAGACTAACGTAGCCTTAATTCACATTTTTGTCAATTTCAATCTAAATTAAAAAAACAGTGAACGTTTAACATCTGGTTAAAGTTGAAAACAATAAAATGTAACTAAGGCCAGTATTTTAACAGCCTAAATAATATAATTAAAAAGAAATAGTCCCAGACTACAGACATATAGTATATAGACACTATTGTAGAGACAAAAAATAAATTAAAACTTGATTATCTCAAAATTTGTGTCTTAAATACGTTTAGCCTATAGAAATATCAATAAGTTGAATAAGTTAGTTTAGTTAGTGACTAAGACTAAGTAAGTTCACTAAGGCTAAGCCTAAGCTCTTCAATATTTTATTATTATAAATATTAGTGATGCCCTTAAAATAATGGTAATAATAGTAATAATAATAAATATTAGTTGATAAAAATAATAGTATTAATAGTAATAGTATTTAGGTCAGCTAGTATAAATAAATCTAAATAATAAAAGTTCAAGGATTTAACTTAAATTTTAGAGTATACATGTAGTAATATTAGTAGGCCTATGCATATACGGTCAGTTGAGTCAGAATACAAAACTATACTATAACTATAAGACTATAACACTAACACTATACTTAACTGTGCCCGGCACTTAACTATAACTATAACACTGAACACACCAATCCTCGTGCAAAACTACTTCCCTTTACATAATCAAAGTCACAAGTAGAACAAAATTAATGCATTAGAATAATCTATAAATGAAAATGGCTTAGAAAATACTCACTTCTTTTAATTCATGATGTGCTTTCTGGAAGTTGTAAATTATCTCTAGTTGTATTGTCTCTTTCTTAATAAACTTTACGCCGCTCTCTTTGCGATTAAATGTTAAGATTTTTTTAAACTTCAGTTTCAGCAGTAGCAAATCTGTAAATTTCTTAAAATAATTACAATTCGACAAATTTGTTTTATAATTTATACATTTTTTCAATTTCTATTATATAAGTGTTCACTTGTCGTATGTTCAGTTGTCGGTAGGTTCAGTTGTCAGTGTGGTCACTTGTCTGCGTGTTCACTTGTCCGTATGTTCACTTGTCGTGTGTTCGGTTGTCTTTTGTTCAGTTGTCTAGTGTTCACTTGTCTAGTGTTCACTTGTCTTGTGTTCACTTGTCCGGTCACCGCTAAAATGCTATTGAAACATTTAAATTTATATTTAGGGGTTTCCATTTTAAGCTAACTTGATTTTTTCTTTCATATATATTAATATGAATAAAAACTAAAACTTGTATATTTCTTCCGATCTTGAAATTTTTTAAAATAAAAAAATACATTAAATGAAATAGGAAATTCTATAGGAATTATATTTTGTTTCAATTTACCTTCTGCTCCATTTCTGAAACATTCTTTCATTCTTGTATGATATAATTCCTGTCGAGATTCGTTTAAAAATGTGAACTCCCATCATAGGGTTTATGTGAAAAGGTAAAGTTCAAAATTAGAGCAAACTACCTGCACGAATCTTTCTTTTTTTTTGAAGTACATCATAATCTAATTTCAGTAGATTAATTTATCTATTAATCCCAATATCTTCTGTTGCACTGGTCATCATTTGTGTGTTTTAATTTTACTATAAATTGGCTAGGAATTTATATTTTGTTAACTTTAATCTTTTCGCTATGTTTATAATGTTATGAAATTTTTATAGTTACAAATGTCGTCTCAATCAATGATAGCGTTTTATACCTTTTATTAAGTGAGAGAAAACTACTACAATTTTTTTATATAAGCAACATTTCAATAACAACAAAAAAATCAAGGGTTTTCTTATATTTAGTTCTTGTACCTCATATTTTAGCATTATTAAAGAAGTAACAAACTGATTCTTGTGTCGTATATTTTGATTAGAACGCACAGGCCATGCTGGTCTCTTGGCAAGTTACGCAGCGTTTAACCCTTTGTTTCCATGTTTAGTAGTATGTGCCCATCGGGAGTCGGATGGACTCAGGGATATCCTATGACCCGGGAACAAAACCCGGCCTTCCCAGAGATTGGAACCCTTGTCTTTTGGGTACGCAAGTCTAGTGCGCAAGCCGCTCAACATTCGTACCATTCTGTAAATACTCTGTATTGTCTGTCACAAAGGATTTTTGAAATATTAAAACTCACTAGTTTTTTTACATAACCTTATTAGGTTTTGAAGAGTGAAAAATGTTCTTTACAAAATGATACCCAGTAAAATAATAAACATTACTACACAAGAACACTATTTTCATGGCTAATGTTTCTACATTTAACAAATAATCCTTTACTTACAATTATTATTAAAACTTTTCAAATATCACCATAATATATACTGACAGAATCAACCCTTAGATACCTAAAAAGTAGATCAAAGCGATATATATAAAACCACAAACGCAATGTAATCTTTGTACACGTCTCTTTATTGGCCATCGTCTCATATCTCTCATAACTGGCTCTCGTTGTTCGAGATGTCGAGCTGTCTACTGATAACAGTCGATACCCCATATTTGCAATCAGGGAATCAGAAGTTTTCAGACCACGGCTTCTGGAAATTCAATAGCCAAGAACGTACGTTCTACCTCTGTTTAGACAAATTCTAGGAATGCTAAGGAGAACAAGGAACGTCTCTAAGAAAGAAGTACCAGTGATTGACTGTTGGCAGCGAAGTAAACCTAAAAAGAGATAGAGAAACAACAGCTTTGCTTTGAGATAGAATTGAGTTCATTGAACTTGTACAAACTGGGGTAGCCGGGTGGCCTACAAAGCCCTACTATTACAAAGTTCCAGCTTTCCCCATGGAACAAAATAGGGGGTGTTATAGTCTCAGGTAAGATAAAAGAATAACAAATTTAAAAAATAAGCACAAAAAAAAATAAATATAAACAATGGAAGCAGTGACATGATAGATGTCAATACCGATTCATTCAGAACCTTACCTACCCTCCAAACGAGATCCCCGGTTCCGCCGATGGTTCTTTTGATTTGGAAGCCCAATAAATTCCAATCAGCTGTGCGCGTGTAAATCACGAGGGGGCTGCCATAAAACAAAGTTAATTAGAGGTCGCCATTGTGGACACGCCTCGTAGATCTGATCACGTGGCCTCAGCCTCACGTGCCCCCAAGGACAAGGCTAAATTAGCTTGGAATGTCATCAAGTGCTTGTTGCCAGCCCCGAATAAACATAACCCTTTTATGTGGGCCTGCGTCATAGTTACCTGGATGATGAATGGAAGGTTCCCGTAATTAATTAAACACCACCATGGCCAAATCATTTTTTGGTCTTTTTTGCGCCACGGGAGCTTTTCTTTCAAACCACAGCAATATGTCTTGGAAGTCTCTAGTACTGAAATTTGTAGCTCAGTAAAGTGCATGTTCATATTGAACGAAAAGAAATGAATTTGCTTTGAAAGTCTCACCCATGAGATCTAAGTAGAACATTCGATTAGACTGACGGAATTTTACAAGTTGATCTGATGTTGCGAAATTAGCTGATGAAGAACATCTTTAGGCTAGAACTCAAAAGTTAAAGCTACGAATATCATTGTGGTGAGACTTTTATAGGTAGTCATTGTGAGTCTCACAATACAAGATTACATTGATACATGTCAGTTTAGAAATTTTCACCCCTATTCCATAACGATAACATACCAAACGATATATGGTAAATTAGTGTTAAAAATTTCACATTTCAACAATAATATTAACTATATATATTTAACTGAAAAAATCTTTAAAATATCTTCTCTGTGTAGACTATTATGTGGTATTTCTTTCTGCTCTAAGGACTGCCCGAAACTTTTCGATGAACTGGTTGCATTTTGGGTTATCAGTAGGAAGTATTTTATTGACTAAAGCCTTTATTAACGGTATTTTCAGATGATTCTTAAGTTTTCCTTTAAGGACCCTTCGTGACTTGTAAATATTTGTCATAAAGAGTTAGGTTTACATGTACTCGTCTTGTTTCGATTTCATTTTGATTTTTTTTTCTTTTTAAATATAAATTCAATCTAAAATCCGTGACCAAAAATGTAGAAACTCTGTTTTCCTAAACACGTGCTTGTTATAATCAAGAATTTAGAAAGTATTATTATGTAATAATGAAAGAGATCTGTTGCATGTCACCGTCAGATGGGGTTGTTAAAAATAAGCTGGGGACCGTTGATCCAGTCCCTAAAGTATTGGCGCTCTTGTTCCTAATGGTAACCGCGAAGCATATTTATAGCGCACGCAGAAGAGATCGCATCGGAAAATAATATGTTGCCTTAGCCACACACCCTGGTGGAGCAGACCTCAAACATTGTAAATCAGACTTTAAGTGAGTCGTGAAAATTCCCGATTGCCCGAATAAACGAGCACACATCGATCTGTGGCTGGAAGGGTACACAAACAAGAATCAGGTTCCAGGCGGTGTGTACGCTGTGTGGGTGGTTGTTTTGGTCGGGGGGTGGGATTGGTATGGTGATACGTTGACTTTTTTTTTACGCTCTGCCATTTCAATTAGCCAACAAATATATGGAAATGATATAATACATTTCATGAGCTATCTGTTAACAAGGATGAATTCATATTAGAATCATTCCTGGAATAGGGTCGAGATTCTGATGTATTGATATTGACAAATTTAAAAAAGTCTTCAAAAAAATAAAAGTAATACATGTAAAATATCAAAAAAATATATTTTTTAAATGTGACTAATTAAACTGTGGAAATTAACGATTTATTTCTCGATTATTCATTATAAAATTTTAACGATTAAATTAATTTTTAGCGATTAATCGACACATCACTTACACATTATTGGAAGCCGTAAAGAAAAATAAAATTTTAAAAAAAATTGCGGCTGATAAATTATAACAAATTTCCTGAAGATTACACGAACATTTTGGTTTTAAATCATTGACTGACGGGAATTTTCAAAATATTGATAAAGTTTAGTGTATCCATTGTGAGAAATCGTTTGCCTACCATGGTTCTAGCAATTCGCTTAGCCTACTTATCAAACCAAATTATCGTGTTAAGCTAATGGCAGTAATGGAGTCTGACTCAGAGACAGAAAATGACGACATATCTTCTAATGAATTACTACGTTACAAATTGGAGATGAACATTCCTGAATCCATTAATGCTCTACAATAGTGGAAACTTCATGAACACCGATATCCAATAATGTCATTCCTTGCTAAGACCATTTTGTGCATACCAGTTACCTCAGTTCTATGTGAATGATTGTTCAGCTCGGCTGGTTATATTCCCAATTAGAGCCGCTCATCACCTGAACCAAATAATGTCAACGCACTTGTCTTTTTGCGTAATTGGTTAAAAAATGACTATAAAGGAGACATTCCAGTGTGTTTAAAATTTGTAACAATAACGTTTAATAAGTGTTACTTATGACATAAACAAAATATATTTTTGGCTTTAAACGAAATTAACGATAACTGTTTCAAAAGTTAACGATAAAATTTAAATTGATCGTTAACAGCCCTAGAATAAATTATAAGGTAGATAACCGTGCCCCTTATTGTCATCAAAGTTATCACCACATAACATACGTCTGTCAAACCTTTGAAATAGATTGTTATACCTCGGTAAACAGAAACACACATTCTATGCTCCACATAATAAGAACCTTAAAACTGACATATATGTTATAGTAAAACATATACAGTTTAAAATTAAAAAATGCGTGCGTTCATTATGCCTTTAAATAGTACGTACCAAATGCGTTGGTGTTATTTCGAGACTATAAATTCTATCGTGAATCTCATCTGGGTTTAATAGATTACATGTGTGTTAACAAACGTAAAATTACATTACTCCAAAGTGATTAGGTTATTGATGAAATTCCAGAAATTATGCAGGGTGTCATAGACTAATTAAGGTTCCTGTATTATAGACATTGAAATGCAGTAACAGAAGATATGAAATAATTATATCTTTTAACTTATATTTATAAATGATTGATTTCAGTTTAAGGTTTTGTTGTAATTTTTTTAATGGTTAAACTAAAACACATTTTTTCGTCTGACACAAAATAGTAAACAATCAAGTTAAAACAAAAACATCCACATAAAAAATGCAACAAAGTAAATACAAACACTAAGTAGTGCAAGACTAGCCACACACAACCTAAAGACTAGAGGCAGACACAAACTCTACGACTACATATCAGCTACAAATTAGCAATAATCGTAAATTGTAATGAACGAAGTACATTTGTCTTTAACCTTACTTCTTTGATTTGTTTACCATTAAACTTTGCTTTATTAAAATACTTGTCAAAAATCGAAATACCATTGGCATGTCTTCTTTAAACGACATATTTTAACCAACACAGCCAACAGACAAGTGTGTTGACATTATTCGGTTCGAGTGATGAGCGGCTCTTATTGACAATATAACCAGCCGAGCTGAATAATCGTTCACATAGCTTTAGATTGTCTCAGCTGAAGTTTATGATACTGTAGTGGATGTTTGGTTTGTAAGATGATATGTAAGCGAAGTGTTAGAACCATGGTAGCAATGTTCCCTTTAAGCAGCGCCGCTGCGCAGATATTTGACCGACACCACGCAGGAGTTTAGAATCACCGCGCAGCAACTTTTGTAAAATATTGCACAAAAAATTGACGTTTTGCAACTTTGCACACGATTTTTTTTATAACTTTGCTACAAGGACAATAGAAGCTTGGACTTAGAGGGAATACTGCATGGTAGGCAAACGATTTCTCTCAATGGACACAATAACCTTTATCAACATTTTGAACATTCACGTCAGTCAATGGTTTAATACAAAAATGTTCGTGTAATAGTCCCGGCAAGTAGGTTATATTTATAGGCCGAACTATTTTACTTTTTGACTTTCAGTACATTTATAAGTGGCGAGTCGATTAATCGCTAAAAATAATTTTAATCGTTAAACAATTTAAAAGATTAATCGAGAAATTAATCGTTAATTTCCACAGCACTACAAATTTTGTTTTCAACAACGAATTTTAATGTAAGCGCTTTAGCCAAAAATAGGCAGTACAAAGTAAACAATCATATTGACCTATTAACCTCGTAATTTTTTTTTAAAATGTGTACCATTTTGCTTAAGCTGTACTATTATTTATGGGGTATGGGCTTGCAAGCGGGTTATACACTTTTAATACTTTTCCATTCCAACAACGGGAGGGTCGGCTTATGAACGAACGGGCTATAGAATGAATATTTACGCTAGTTATGATAACATCCATCTTTTACATTTATCCTTGAAGTGCCGAACTTCATCCATATCTTCTCATTGCATAAAAGTTACGATGACGCGTCACCATCTTCCAGAGTTGTGTTGGGGAAAGACTTTTGTGGCGTCAAGACTGGTCTGCAAGAATAGCTGAAAAGGTAAAAAAAAGATATCTGCATCTTATGGCTTAAAGCTATTGAAAGTGACGAACGCTTGACTTAAGTGGTAGAAGTATGGTAATATGTAAAGCTATGGTAAGATTTGTACCAAGTCTGGCTGTAATTCTGTGATCTAAAGCGATGCTATCGAACAAGGTTTTAGTGCAATACTGAAATGGACTGCTGTATAGTATCTTATGGGAACTATTTTTTTTCCACATAATACTTTTAGACATCTCAATTTTACCCCTCCCCCTCCCTTTATTTTTTGTCCAATGTCCCATACTGTCTCTAATTACCAGCAGTGCTTTAAGATGACAGTTTGATTTTTTTACCGTCATCTTATTGCAAATCGATTCGCATCTCAAAACAAGCTCAAAGCCTATCATTAATCAATGATATTTGAACGCAACTAAAACATAACAAGCACCGACTTGGCGTCACAGTAGCTAGGAAACAAATAATTTGCTAGGTCCGCCTAAAACATAATAAGCACCGACTTGGCGTCACAGTAGCTGGTAAACAAATATCTTGCTAGGTCCGCGTCAGCATGCATTTTTTTTCTTGGATGCTATAGAACAGGGGTGGCCAGACCTGTAGTATCTGAGAGTCATTTTGATAACTTTAAAAATTGTTGAGAGCCGCATTGAAACATTAATGTACACGACCCCATTCGCAATTAAACATTGCTTTAGTATTGTAAAAAAATAACAATTATTGTTCATTCGAATTTAAATATTTGGCTTGTTTTAAAACCTAACCGTATGACGGTATGTTGAAGTAATTTCAATTCCAAAATTAGTAAATATTTAAAAATGTAAAATGCATTTAAACTCATAATTATAGTGCACATTAAGTGTTGTGATTCTGGTGAGTATCCTTGTAACCATTCAATATCTTTAAATCTGGTTCGTATAAAGTAGTTGTAATGCAACGAGATTCTACCAGATACCTGTTACTAGTTACGTCTCGATTCTTTGCTTATTAATTTTTGAAATTCATGAATTTTTTATAGTGGTTTTGCATCAAATTGCTAGCTTTCTAATTTTATATTTTGCAAAATAATGAAAATTGGCTTATTATCTGTATCAATAAATGCAAAGTCCTGTTCACATTTTTGCAGAATTCTTTATATTTTCGTTTCCTGCATTTTTTGCCATATTTCATGTAATTTTTTAAATTATAAGTTAGTATTTTAGTAGGACCAAATGCAAATTTGACCAAAATGGGAAACACAAATTTAATAGTTTACATCACTAATCAAGCAGAAACTAATATCTTCTTTCAACTTTGAAATTTAAATCCAGTCCATATTTTTTCAATCACTGGCTTCCCTCCATTAAAAAAAAACTTTCACTAAAATATTATATATTTCAAAGTTCAAAATTCATAAATTGTTCGGGAGCCGCAATGTGAACGCAGAAGAGCCGCATGCGACTCACGAGCCACAGTTTGGCCACCGTTGCTATAGAAAATGATAAACTCCTTGTGAGATTTGGGTTGTTAAATAGCCTTGAGACTACATGTGGAGTTGTTTAAATATCTTTGTAATTTTATAAATACCCATGTTTTTCTGTTAATCTTTTATAAACATCCAACGGCTCGATATTAGAAGCAATCAAACTATTTTTAAAAAAAATAATTAGGTGTGTCTAAAAGATTGCTTCTATACTAAGCTTGTTAACAGCAAGGTTCCCATGTAGTTGGGTTAGAGCGAACGCCTGCACTCTTACACACACCGGTGGCTATGTAATTATGTCCTGGTGTCAACAAGCTCTTCAACCAATACGTTCAGCGTGTAAGCCGTGGAAACGGGAGCTAAAGTCATCTTAAAGTCACAATGTATCGACATAACCTACTCCACCTCATACACCCACACTGACACTCACACACAGTGACACACACAGGCACACAAACACTCACCACTGAGTATGATTTTATGCCACGATTACAAGATTTTGCTCTTACCAGCAGAAATGGGGCTGTGGGGCTGATACATTTTATTCTCTTCCAGGAAAGTCACAACAAAGAACCTTCGGGCTTAAAGCATGACTATGAGCAGTCCTGCCTCAAGCAATAATCCAAAAATAGAATAGCAATAAAAAAAATACAGGCACGAATAGGTATATAAATTAACAGATAATTATACATTTGTTTAAGGCCTTCAAATAGTGGATTTCTGACTCGGGTCCCTAATGTTTCCTTTGTTCTTGTTGGCATACTCACATGGTGAATGTAGGGGCGGATTTACTTTAAAGTTAGCAGCAGTGTCGGCGTCAAGATAACAAATACTGCAAAGTACATAGTCTTTATTTTAAATTTGGAACCCCCCAAATGATATAAAGCGGGGCGGGGTATAAAATGTCTTTTTTTGGCTACACACATCGAGAGCGTGAGGAAATTAGAGGCCATATTTTAATAAAACATGAAATTAGAGGCCATATTTTAATAAAACATGAAATTAGAGGCCATATTTTAAAAAAAACATGAAATTAGAGGCCATATTTTAATAAAACATGAAATTAGAGGCCATATTTTAATAAAACATGAAATTAGAGGCTATATTTTAATAAAACTTGAAATTAGATCAAGTCAGTCTGATATTATTTTGAAATAAGCATTTTTTAATTCAATATAATCATTAAGAGTTAGACCTGTTAGTCACGTTTGAAAAATACAAACTTACTACTTATGTATTTACGTTTTTTCTCCGTTTAGAGCTAAATCACTTTAAAGGAATCAAAATCAGGGCTGATATCCGCACGGCCCACCCACCAAATTATTTTATACTGTACATCACATTTCCGTCATGCACCTGAACTGCACATTTATTGTGTAGACTTTTAAATATCATTTGGCTCAATTTATTATGACGCACCAAACAAGCTTGTGGAATGTTTAAGAATGCCATTTCGCGCACATTTCTATCTGGAAATTTTTCCTGAGCTATTTGTTGTTTTACGGAACCGTCTTTTTACCTAGATAAAAAAGTATTTAAAAATTGAAATAACTTTAAAAGTCAAAGTAGCTGCAGATTACAATGTAAGAGGTAAATCCTAAACTCAAAATTTTGTAATCGACTTTTATTTATTCTTATGAAACATATTGTAAATATGTCAATGGCAATAAGCGCTCTTGTGGTCGATAGATTTGATTGTGTCAGCGATTCCGTTGTCTCGACTCTTACCGTGACTGGATGATTGCGGTTGTTTGGTGGTGGTTTAGGGGGAGGGGGTCGTTGGATGGACACAGCTTGGAAGATAATTTAGTGATTCAATTTTGAAAAAAAAATCTTGTAAATATATATTTTTTTATCTTAAAGAATAAAAAAGAACAATTTATGCTTAAGAATTAGGAATTAAATAACAATAATATTTATTAATGATTATAACTTAATGTGTATCAGTTAAATTTATTCGACAGGAAAAATGTGTTTCGTGTTTCCACATAGATCGTGCCTATTCAAATTTTCTAATTGGGCATTCTACATTAGACATAAATAGATACTAGAAATACCTTATATTCATGATATAAAAATGTTTTATTTCAACCCAAGATTTTGTGTTTTTTGTTTAGGTGACGTGGTGTTGTGATAAATGGGATGTGTCGGAATTTGTGGGTAGGAATGTGGGAAAAGCGTCGGCAATGATAAACATACCCGTGAAACTAATCAAACAGAACAAATACGATTGCTGGATAATTGGTTTCCCGTGCGGAAGTCACAAGCAATCCAAACGGGAGATACACAATGTATGAACATTAGATCACTTTTGCGTTCGTCCCGGGAGGGGAGAGATTTATTTTGCGTGAGAGTGCCGCCACTGCATTGTTTTCCCACAACTTAAAATGTCTCGTTATCCAGATAGATGGACTGATCGAGTGCAGCCGTCATTTGGCCGGCCAGACCCGGTCCGGACGGCGCGTAAAGGAAAAAAGAACAAAGTCATCATTACGATGCAGAAAAAATGACGCAGTGTTGTGTTGTTATTTTGACTACGGTTGTCTAGCTATAAGTTTACGCCCTTGTGCGGTGACACAGTGTGCAGAAAGTTGTTTCTCAGCGGCACGGAACGGGCCAGGCAGGGCAGAGTACTCTATGATCGCAAGAGAAGTGGTTAATTCCTTTTAAACAAAATGAAGATTTTAATGAGTTTTGATTTTTAAAAAGAAGCAATACCTTTCTACATTTTATAAAGTAGTGCTTTTTTTTAGATACTCAAAAAGTCGGATGCCTATATGTCTTTTAGATTATTGAAGACTATTGTAAAAATAATTTGATCAAAATGGACTTCATCAAGTCGTTATGTTCGCCATGACGCTGTCGTTGTTTCCTCCATTTCTTTTCTGCACCCGCCGTAAACTGTGTCAAGTTTGTAGGTGCTAAACCCACCTGATGTTGAATAAAATAAATACATTACTGTTCTTGAAAGGTAGAAGAGACATAGTAGGATGATGGTACTAATAGGTGAAAAGATGGTAGAAGAGTAGTGGAGTGGAGGGACTAGTCTATTGGGTGATGGAAGAAAGAAGTGGAGAGAGAGAGGAGGGAGTAGAGGAGTGGAGTTTTGGTAATAGAGAAGTGGAGTGTTGTGAATGGAAACATGGAGTGGTGGCAGTAAAGAAGTTGAGAGAAATGGTCATGGAAGAGTGGACTTTTGGGAGTAGAGGAGTGGGGTGTTGGCCGTAGAGGAGTGGAGTGTTGGGAGTAGAGGAGTGGAGTGTTGGCAGTAGAGGAGTGGAGTGTTGGCAGTAGAGGAGTGGAGTGTTGGGAGTAGAAGAGTGGAGTGTTGGGAGTAGAGGAGTGAATTGTTGGCAGTAGAGGAGTGGAGTGTTGGGAATAGAGGAGTGGAGTGTTGGGAGTAGAGGAGTGGAGTGTTGGGAGTAGAGGAGTGGAGTGTTGGGAGTAGAGGAGTGGAGTGTTGGGAATAGAGGAGTGGAGTGTTGGGAGTAGAGGAGTGGAGTGTTGGGAATAGAGGAGTGGAGTGTTGGGAGTAGAGGAGTGGAGTGTTGGGAGTAGAGGAGTGGAGTGTTGGGAGTAGAGGAGTGGAGTGTTGGGAATAGAGGAATTGAGTGTTGGGAATAGAGGAGTGGAGTGTTGGGAGTAGAGGAGTGGAGTGTTGGGAATAGAGGAGTGGAGTGTTGGGAATAGAGGAGTGGAGTGTTGGGAATAGAGGAATCGAGTGTTGGGAATAGAGGAATGGAGTGTTGGGAATAGAGGAGTGGAGTGTTGGGAATAGAGGAGTGGAGTGTTGGGAATAGAGGAGTGGAGTGTTGGGAATAGAGGAGTGGAGTGTTGGGAGTAGAGGAGTGGAGTGTTGGGAATAGAGGAGTGGAGTGTTGGGAATAGAGGAGTGGAGTGTTGGGAATAGAGGAGTGGAGTGTTGGGAATGGAGGAATGGAGTGTTGGGAATAGAGGAATGGAGTGTTGGGAATAGAGGAGTGGAGTGTTGGGAATAGAGGAATGGAGTGTTGGAAATAGAGGAGTGGAGTGTTGGGAGTAGAGGAGTGGAGTGTTGGGAATAGAGGAATGGAGTGTTGGGAATAGAGGAGTGGAGTGTTGGAAATAGAGGAGTGGAGTGTTGGGAATAGAGGAGTGGAGTGTTGGGAATAGAGGAGTGGAGTGTTGGGAATAGAGGAGTGGAGTGTTGGGAATAGAGGAGTGGAGTGTTGGGAGTAGAGGAGTGGAGTGTTGGGAATAGAGGAGTGGAGTGTTGGGAATAGAGGAGTGGAGTGTTGGAAATAGAGGAGTGGAGTGTTGGGAATAGAGGAGTGGAGTGTTGGGAATAGAGGAGTGGAGTGTTGGGAGTAGAGGAGTGGAGTGTTGGGAATAGAGGAGTGGAGTGTTGGGAATAGAGGAGTGGAGTGTTGGGAATAGAGGAGTGGAGTGTTGGGAGTAGAGGAGTGGAGTGTTGGGAGTAGAGGAGTGGAGTGTTGGGAATAGAGGAGTGGAGTGTTGGGAATAGAGGAGTGGAGTGTTGGGAATAGAGGAGTGGAGTGTTGGGAATAGAGGAGTGGAGTGTTGGAAATAGAGGAGTGGAGTGTTGGGAGTAGAGGAGTGGAGTGTTGGGAGTAGAGGAGTGGAGTGTTGGGAATAGAGGAGTGGAGTGTTGGGAATAGAGGAGTGGAGTGTTGGGAGTAGAGGAGTGGAGTGTTGGGAATAGAGGAGTGGAGTGTTGGGAATAGAGGAGTGGAGTGTTGGGAATAGAGGAGTGGAGTGTTGGGAGTAGAGGAGTGGAGTGTTTGGAATAGAGGAATGGAGTGTTGGGAACAGAGGAGTGGAGTGTTGGGAATAGAGGAGTGGAGTGTTGGGAATAGAGGAGTGGAGTGTTGGGAATAGAGGAGTGGAGTGTTGGGAATAGAGGACTGGAGTTTTGGGAGTAGAGGACTGAATTCGTTTTAATAGAGTGGTGGGTGAAGACTACTGGTGGTTGAGATTGGGCCGACCCGTAGTGTATGAATCGATGTATATATACTTTAGCGAAGCTCTCAACGCAATCGTATTAAACTTATTAAATTCATCAACCATCGACCATATCAACCATCGACCATATCAACCATCGACCATATCAACTATCGACCATATCAACCATCGACCATACCAACAATTGACCATATCAACCATCGACCATATCAACCATGACCATATCAACCATCGACCATATCAAATATCGACCATATCAATCATCGACCATACCAACCATCGACCATACCAACCATTGACTTTATCATTGATATCAACCACCTCCAACTAGCACTATCGCTCATGTCAAACTTATCAACAATCATGTAAAACTTATCAACAGTCAATCATGTAAATCTTATGAAAAATCGATCATATTAAACTTATCAACAATTAGTTTTAATGTCTATATTATCTTGGAGTTATAAACTTTCAATCATTTTAACCTTATCAACACTAAATCATATTAACCATTTTAAAAATAAATGATTATAACCCTATCAACTATCAAATATTACTAAAAATATCAACCATTAATCCTATCAGCCTGTCACACATCATCCTCATGCACTCAAAAATTTAATTACAGTTTCGCTCAGACTTTCTTTCCTTATGGTAGCGGCAACATTTTAATGCTGATCGTTGAATCGATTAAATAAAGAATTATTCGAGAAAAAAGGGAGGTAAAACAGAAGTAAGCTATCGATTTGATTTGTTGTATTGCATGTATTATTTACAAATACTATATTCCCCGGAACAACAATGTCATAATAGACGGTCTTTTAATGGCAATGTTGCCTAACAACTGTTGTTTGCCGAGTCTCGTGATCGGTGGGGGGGCGGGGAGGAGGGCCATACTTCAATTAAACCAGGTATCGATAATATCAATAGCCGAGGCAAAGTTTTGCAATAATGTTTAGCATTGCTAAACATGCCAGCCGTGGAATTACCTTAACGTCTTTCGTTCTCTCTCTCCCTTTCTCTCACCCTCTCTCAGTGTTACTCGTTTTCTGTTTAATTTGTCTTTAGTCTCTAAATTTCCTTCTTCTCTGATTCTTTTCTCTCATTCATTTTGTGTTTCTTTTTTTCCATCTCTCACTCTCTCCAACAAGACTACATTTCTCCCACTACATCTCCATCGCTTAACCGTCTTTATTTCTCTCTCTCTCTCTCTCTTTCTCTCTCTCTCTCTCTCTCTCTCTCTCTCTCTCTCTCTCTCTCTCTCTCTCTCTCTCTCTCTCTCTCTCTCTCTCTCTCTCTCTCTCTCTCTCTCTCTCTCTCTCTCTCCTCTCTCTCTCTCTCTCTCTCTCTCTCTCTCTCTCTCTCTCTCTCTCTCTCTCTCTCTCTCTCTCTCTCTCTCTCCTCTCTCTCTCTCTCTCTCTCTCTCTCTCTCTCTCTCTCTCTCTCTCTCTCTCTCTCTCTCTCTCTCTCTCTCCTCTCTCTCTCTCTCTCTCTCTCTCTCTCTCTCTCTCTCTCTCTCTCTCTCTCTCTCTCTCTCTCTCTCTCTCTCTCTCTCTCTCTCTCTCTCTCTCTCTCTCTCTCTCTCTCTCTCTCTCTCTCGCTCTTGTTCACTGAACTCAACGCTCAGACAAACCAAAACGATTAATATGTTATATGATGTAACCAGTAGCTCATTGACGTCTGACCAAATTTCTACTACGCGATGAAAAAATCTTTTTTTATGTATTTTTAAAAATAAACCAGTGAAAGTCAAACGCTGTTGAAATTCTGAACCAATAAAATGATGATTGGCAGATTGACTTAAGGCAAAGATTGTGTGTCAGGTGATGTAGTGATTTAGCCATCAGTCGAGGTTAACGGGGAGTGTCCTGTAAGTACCATGTCAGAACTTTGCGTTTCATGACTGAGTGGGTCATCCCCGGTTCTATATTCAGACATGCTCAGGGCCATCGGCCTACTGTTCAATTATTTAGGCCAGTAATAAATCTCTTATACTTAAAGTTTAAGTTCTAAGTTTATAAGGTACTTCTTTTAATGGCATTTTAGAATCGACCGTAATTTAAATAAGCTATTAACTTAGTCTGAGACTAAAGAACAAGGTATAAAAAGAACATGTTAAGAAAGAGCTTTTCGAGGAAAACATCTTTAAAAATTGTACACTTAAGATAGTTACTTTAACAATAAGTAGATAAAAATATATGGAGGAAAGTTTATTAAGTTCAAGGAGCTGAACGAATTTGCATGTCATATAAAACAGGTTACATCACGTATTTATTTATGGGGAACGCAATCATTTTCTATTTCATATTTAACTTGATTATGCATTACATAAATTCCAATAAGTTGGTCTGAAATAGTTTGATTTGTAATAACTTGATTAAGAAACATTTGATTTCCAGTAACTTATTTTAGAATAAATAAATTTTAAATAAATTGATTTTGCAAAATTTGATTACAATTTACTTATTTAAAGTAAAATGGAAACAAAAAATATTTTAACAAACTGATTAAGAATAAGGATTTGAAATAAATTGAGATTGGAAAACTAACATTTTCAAAAGAAACTGATTTTGGAATAACGTGATTTTGCAAATATTTTTAAAAAAATTTGGTTGTGGGGAAAACAAATTAAAAGACGCATTGTTTGTATTGGACAATAAAACTATAATATATTAATTACTTTTCAAGGAAATCCCCGCTGTTTTATTTAACAATTAGCTGGAGGCCTGAAGAAGAGAAACCCTAGCAAACAACGGAACTGGAAAATTTAGTGAATAAGATAAATTTAATATAATGTTGTTGAAAGACAGTTGGATGGATATTGACACGATACTGGTATTTTTGTTGGAGAAACAATGACACGTTACTTGGATCGTTGTTGGAGAAACAATGACATGATACTGGGATTGTTGTTGGAGAAACAATGACATGATACTGGGATTGTTGTTGGAGAAACAATGACATGATACTGGGATTGTTGTTGGATAAACAATGACATGATACTGGGATTGTTGATGGATAAACAATGACATGATACTGGGATTGTTGTTGGAGAAACATTGACATAATACTGAGATTGTTGGGGAAACAATGACATGATACTGGGATTGTTGTTGGAGAAACAATGACATGATACTGGGATTGTTGTTGGGGAAACATTGACATAATACTGAGATTGTTTGGGAAACAATGACATGATACTGGGATTGTTGTTGGGGAAACAATGACATGATACTGGGATTGTTGTTGGGGAAACATTGACATAATACTGAGATTGTTGGGGAAACAATGACATGATACTGGGATTGTTGTTGGATAAACAATGACATGATACTGGGATTGTTGTTGGATAAACAATGACATGATACTGGGATTGTTGTTGGAGAAACATTGACATAATACTGAGATTGTTGGGGAAACAATGACATGATATTGGGATTGTTGCTGGAGAAACAATGACATGATACTGGGATTGTTGTTGGGGAAACAATGACATGATACTGGGATTGTTGTTGGAGAAACAATGACATGATATTGGGATTGTTGCTGGAGAAACAATGACATGATACGGGGATTGTTGTTGGAGAAACAATGACATGATACTGGGATTGTTGTTGGGGAAACAATTACATGATACTGGGATTGTTGTTGGGGAAACAATTACATGATACTGGGATTGTTGTTGGGGAAACAAGGACATGATATTGTGATCGTTGTTGGAGAAACAATGACATGATACTGGGATTGTTGTTGGGGAAACAATGACATGATACTGGGATAGTTGTTGGAGAAACAATGACATGATACTGGGATTGTTGTTGGAGAAACAATGACATGATATTGGGATTGATGTTGGATAAACAATGACATGATACTGGGATTGTTGTTGGAGAAACAATGACATGATACTGGGATTGTTATTGGGGAAACAAGGACATAATATTGTGATCGTGGTTGGAGAAACAATGACATGATATTGGGATAGTTGTTGGAGAAACAATGACATGATACTGGGATAGTTGTTGGAGAAACAATGACATGATACTGGGATTGTTGTTGGAGAAACAATGACATGATATTGGGATTGATGTTGGATAAACAATGACATGATACTGGGATTGTTGTTGGAGAAACAATGACATGATACTGGGATTGTTATTGGGGAAACAAGGACATAATATTGTGATCGTGGTTGGAGAAACAATGACATGATACTGGGATTGTTGTTGGAGAAACAATGACATGATATTGGGATTGTTGCTGGAGAAACAATGACATGATATTGGGATTGTTGTTGGGGAAACAATGATATGATACTGGGATTGTTGTTGGAGAAACAATAACATGATATTGGGATTGTTGTTGGGGAAACAATGATATGATATTGGGATTGTTGTTGGATAAACAATGATATGATATTGGGATTGTTGTTGGATAAACAATGATATGATATTGGGATTGTTGTTAGAGAAACAATGACATGATACTGGGATTGTTGTTAAAGAAACAATGACATGATACTGGGATTTTTGTTAGGGAAACAATTACATGATATTGGGATTGTTGTTGGGGAAACAATGACATGATACTGGGATTGTTGTTAGAGAAACAATGACATGATACTGGGATTGTTGTTGGATAAACAATGATATGATACTGGGATTGTTGTTGGGGAAACAATTACATGATATTGGGATTGTTGTTGGGGAAACAATTACATGATAATGGGATTGTTGTTAGAGAAACAATGACATGATACTGAGATTGTTGTTGGGGAAACAATGACATGATACTGGGATTGTTGTTGGGGAAACAATGACCTGATACTGGGATAGTTGTTGGAGAAACAATAACTTGATACTGGGATCGTTGTTGAAGAAACAATAACATGATATTGGGATTGTTGTTGGGGAAACAATGATATGATATTGGGATTGTTGTTGGATAAACAATGATATGATATTGGAATTGTTGTTGGATAAACAATGATATGATATTCGGATTGTTGTTAGAGAAACAATGACATGATACTGGGATTGTTGTTGGGGAAACAATGACATGATATTGGAATTGTTGTTGGGGAAACAATGACATGATACTGGGATCGTTGTTGGAGAAGCAATGATATGATATTGGGATTGTTGTTGAGGCAACAATAACATGATACTGGGATTGCTGTTAGAGAAACAATGACATGATACTGGGATAGTTGTTGGAGAAACAATGACATGATACTGGGATAGTTGTTGGAGAAACAATGACATGATACTGGGATTGTTGTTGGAGAAACAATGACATGATACTGGGAACGTTGTTGGAGAAATAATGATATGATATTGGGATTTTTGTTGGATAAACAATAACATGATACTGGGATTGTTGTTGGATAAACAATGACATGATACTGGGATTGTTGTTGGATAAACAATGACATGATATTGGGATTGTTGTTGGGGAAACAATGACATGATACTGGGATTGTTGTTAGAGAAACAATGACATGATACTGGGATTGTTGTTGGGGACACAATGACATGATACTGGGATTGTTGTTGGGGAAACAATGACAAGTATTAAAATGCGTGTAGCTACTCATTCATTTATAAGAGTGTCTTTTAATTGATAGCCTGATATATGAATCATCAATACCTTTAAGGAGAGAGGCCTATTGTTTTTGTCGTGTAGGCTTTTTCGCGTGTTTCAAAATCTGTCTATATCTATTTGTCTTTCTGTTGTTTTTTTTTCCTTGGTCTTTCATAGACTTGTTTCTGCGTATATATCTGCGTCTCTCTCTTTGCCATGGGCCTCTGTCAGCACGTCGTTTTATCAACAATTCTCTTTCTGTCTCTGTATCTATGTTTTAGGCTGTTTTTTCTCTCAGTGCCTCTCTTTGTTTATTTATTATCTATGTGTCACAATGTCTTTTTTGTCTTTTTTGTCTTTATTTCTTTTCATTTGTTTCAATAACTCTCTCTTATTCGGCTTCACTCCCTAAATCTCTCTGGTCTTTGTATCATTCCGTCCGTCTCCTTCTCTATGTGTGAGTCTATCTTGCTTTCCATTAATGTTGGTCCTAAACAAACAAACACATACACGCACAAACATACACGCACAAACATATACACACAAACATTTAATCTTGTCTGTTTGATGTTAGTGTTGTTAATTAAAGTAGTATTACTCTGGTGGTTTGTCCAAAGTTATTTCACGATGCACTTTTCAGAGAACGGTGTTTTAAAAAAATGTATTAATTGTATTTTTCTTCCTTAAAGCAGTTTGACAATGTCGATCATAAAATCGAGCAAAGTACGCAATCATTTATATCTTAAACATCTAGGACCTTTACCAGTGGCGTTTTTTATTCATAGGGCTAGAGACCTAATAACATGGATTTAAACAAATGAAAAAATAATATGTGTTTGTTGTTTATTATAGCTGAAGTATACGAAAGTATACAAACAATTAATGGGTCTGTTACCAGAGATATTTTTCTTTCATAAGTTAGAGACCTTGTAAAATAGTTTTCAAAAATAAAATAATAATAATTTTTGGTGTGTATTATAGCTGACGTATACCAAAACTACATAACAAAATGGGTATAAATATAACATCGACCACTTAAAAATTGATGTGTAAAGATAAGTATTAAAACCTATCAAAAAACTATATCGACTCCGTCTTGAAGTAACCCTCCTGGCCGTTCTCTCCTCTCTCATCATACACACAAAAAGGGCAGTCTGAGCCATGGCCAGTAGCCTAGGGCAAGACGCATTTAGATCATGCCTCACACTTTTAAGGGTATTGGGATGCTAATGAAAAATTGAAAGATCTTTAAAAATTACAAATTGAATTTCCCGCTCTAAAAGTGCATCCTTTGAACATTTTCACCGTGATTTTATTTTTTAACAAGTATCGATGATTATAATCAATAAATTTGTTTTGCTATTTTATGTGTTATAAAACTATATTGCATTAAATAGGAAAGAGAAAAACTGTGACTTTAAAGTAATGTATAAATGAAAAGATAGTTGACAAGAGCCAATATTTTGATTAACTTATTTAAGTAAAAGTATCACGGCTTGATGCTAATGATTATAGGTTAAAATCAGATTTTTATAAAAATATTTAAAATAAATACGATTTTTTAATTTTATTTTAAGAACCATGTCATACTTTTTTTATAATATAGTTTAGATTTAAGAGGATATTCACAAAAATATATTAAAAATTTACATTAATAAATAAAAAAAGATTTTTAAAAAATAAATTTAATTAGGAAGTAGTTTGTGTACTGATTGCTGCTTCTTTGTTTCCTCGAGGACCCTTCGACCCACAGGGTTTAGTTCTCTTTTCTGAATCAAAATAACAGCACTAGAAATATTTGTATCTTAGCGTGCTGCATGTGGCATTGTTTCTTAAAATTAATTAATAGTTTCTTGTGAAATGGTGACCCAGTTCATTCTTTGACCCTTATGCCATGAAGACAAATCACGTATATTCCCCAGTCACACCGGCTGTTGTCTCATGCCACTGTGAAACTGATAACCAAGAAATTGATATTTAATTATAGAAAAGTTTCATTTGGTTTCAATTTTAATAAACTTTGTTTCATAATGAAAATGTATTGTTTAGCGACGACTATTAATATTTAGGACAATCGATTTTATCTAAAGACAAATAGTTTATACATTTAATCATTTTTCTTCTCTAATAACGACATTTCTATATTCTTGAGTTATTTCCGGAGTCGCTCTCTCTCTATATTTATCTACAGAGATGGAAGTAGTGATATAACGACTCGCAGACAGAGGCATGCGTCTTTGAGTGTTAGAGACAGAGAGAAATAAGATAGATACACTGAAAATAAGACTAGGACATTAACGCTTAAAATAGCGTTGAAGTCAGATAAGATTATTACTAAATCACTTTTTTTGTTAAAAATTGAAAATAGTATTTTGTTAATGGAAATATTCTATCCCGTCTTGATTTTGTGTATAAATTACACACATTAAAAAAAACTAATGATTGATGAAAAAATCATTTTTTCAGTTTTAAACAAAAAAGGGATATAGTATTAATCTTAACTGACTTCAACGCTATCCCCCGCATAAAAAAAAATTTTTAAAATTATAAATTGAGGGTACAAAATCATCCTTACATCAGTGGCGTAGCGAGGGGGGGGGGCAGGGGGGGGACATATGTCCCCGGGCGCCACGTTAGGGGGCGCCAAAATGAGTATAAAACTCATTACTTAATTTTATATTGATGTAAACTATTGTATCCCAAATACGTTTGCAAGATTGAATTTTAGAGCTCAGAAAATATCTTCATTACAAACCAGTTGGCAAGCATGATTTTGGCGCCTCTATTGAGCGTTAAGGGGCGCCATTCTACTCAAAATTAAATGACACATCCACAATGATGAATTTCTGATGGCGTTTAAAACAAAGAGACTAGGGGAGCAGTAAGAGGCAAAGGCGATTCTATTAATAGAACAGACAGAGACGACACTAAAAGCAACCAAAATGACCAAGACAAGAAAAAGGAGTGGCTTAAAGCAGTGGTCCCCAACCTGGGGTCCGCGGACCACTAGTGGAGATGTACCTGGTGGTCCGCGAGCAATGGAACATTAAATTATTGATTTTTTTTTATTATGTTGTATTTCTCAACAGATTGTGATTTCCATACACCAGATGGAAAAGCTTGTTACCCGTTTTGGCGGCACCACGTCGAAAGAACATCAATGAAACATTGCGGAGAGCGGACAACCGCCTACAATCAATCTTTGCGCTCTGTGTCGGCGCTCTTATGTCGGCGTTCTTATAACGGCACTTTTATGTAGGCGCTCTTTTGTTGTGCGCGATTTAATGGGTCGCCCATGTGGGCAAGCTGATCTACTTTACTACTTCTATTTCCGCTTTTTTCCTATTTAGTCTTTACCTTTGTAACTATGCGCATTGAGGAAATAGCCAAATATATTGAGATACAATTGTTGGAGAGGATTAATTCATCACCGTGGTGCGCACTCCTGGTTGACGAATCTACATACATCGACAACAAGGCAATATTACTTGTTTATTTGAGATATATTTATCATGAGGATGTACAAGAGGATTTGTTATGTGCTCTATCTTTGTCAACCAACACCACGGGAGCTGAACTGTTCAAGTCATTGGATGGTTATATATCAGGACACCTTAAATGGTCCTTTTGTGTCGGCATCTACACAGATGGAGCTGCTGTCATGACCGGACGACTGTCTGGTTTAACAGCTCGGATTAAGGAGGTTGCACCTGAGTGTGAATCTACGCATTGTATCATTCACAGGGAAATGCTGGTAAGCCGAAAAATGTCATCAGAATGTAACAGTGTATTTATTGATGCCGTCAAAGTTATTAACCACATCAAGGCACACGCCATTAACTCTCGCTTGTTTGGGAAGCTTTGTGAGGAGATGGAAGCAGAGCACAGCTGCCTCAGATTTCAGTGACCAGGTATGGGTCGCAAAACTTGCTTACCTGTGTGACATATTCAGCCAGCTCAATGAAGTCAATCTGTCTCTTCAGGGGGAAATGACAACTGTTTTCAAGTTGACTGACAAAGTAGCTGCATTTAAAGCCAAACTGGAGTTGTGGGAACGGCAAGTGAACAAAGGCATTTCGGATATGTTTCAAACATTAGCGGGGATTCTAGGCGAGACTAAGCCTGAACACTCTTTGTCCCAGTTGGTGAACGATCACCTGTCTTTGCTTTTAAAAGAACTGGTAGGAAATGGATTCGTGATCCATTTGTCAACAAACCAGGCGAATCTAGCATGACTTTGCAAGAAGAGGTGAACTGCTCGAGATTGTAAATGACTGTTGCCTTAAAACTACGTTCGAGAAAACAACTCTTCCAGTCTTCTTGATTAATCTCATGGCGGAATATCCTGAGATTGCCACCAAAGCAATTAAATCCCAATTGCCATTTCCGACATCCTATCTGTGTGAAGCGGGGTTTTCTGTAGTGACAGCAACGAAGACAAAACAACAGAATAAAATGGACATAAGCAGAAAAATTCGGGTGTCATTGTTTCTCATTACCCCCAGATGGAACCGTCTCGATTGCAGAGAAACAAGCTCAGGGTTCTCATTGATATAAAATTCTAGGCAAATTAAAATATTAAATAATATTTAATTCACTTTTTGTGTAACTGTATTTTATTTTGAAGGCATGTTTAAGTACAATTAAATTAAAACTATAATCAAAACAATCTTAAATACCTTTATAAACAATCAACGCAGTCGCAAACCCTCCCCCCCCCCACACACACCCATTCACCCCCCCCCATGTTAGTGGGCCGTGGTCAAATTATCAAACTTTTAGTGGTCCGCGGCGCTAAAAAGGTTGGGGACCACTGGCTTAAAGCAGTGGTCTGCGGAGCACCAGTGGTCCGCGAGCAAAGCATGAAATTTACCCACTGTATGATTCATCGAGAAAGACTAGCAAGTTAAAGAATTGAGAAACGCAGACTTAAAATATATTTTTAATTTTGCCTAAATAGTTTTTAAATTTTATCAATGCTCGTCTATTAAATTCTCGTCTCTTTGATTTCTTATGTTCGAATATAATCTTGAAAATTAACAGTTACTGATGTGTACTGAAGTTCGCTGGTTATCAGACTGTTTGAATAACATGATGACGTAAGAGAGTTTCTTGTAGAAAAAACTCAAAGCTTGTTGATCATTTGAACAATAGCTTATGGGTTGCTGTTCTGGCTTATTTGGCTGAAATTTTTGAAGAACTCAATAAACTTAATTCAACTCGGCAAGGAAAGCAGACACATTTAATTACTCTCAGTGACAAAGTGTCTGCTTTTACGAAAAATCTTGATCTTTTGAACAGAAGATTATTTCAAGGTACCTTTGAGATGTTTGATCAATTGTACGAAACCACCGAGAAACCAGAAAATGCTGAAATAAATAAACAAACTGTTGATAAATTTGATTTCTGGTCATATTCAATCAATGCAGAACCAATTTAAATTCTACTTTTGTGATTTTTAACGTTCAGTAGTTTTTCGTGGGTGTCCAGTCCTAATCTCGCACACATTCACTCATCAAATAAAAAAAATGGCCAACATCGTAATTAAACCAATTCATTGAACTGACCAGCGATACCACTTTGAATATGTTGCATCAGAAAGTGGGCTTAATGAAATTTTTGAGTACTCCTAACTGTCTCAGCTAGCTTTTAAAATACGTTTAACCCTTTGCAACTTTGTGAAAATGGATTTTCTGCATTGCTTACAATAAAAACAAAACATCGTTCGTACTAAATAAACTAATACGGCAGTATTTTTAATACAAACTACTGTTTATGACTTAAAGTTTTTTTAATAGTAAGCAAGTAGAATTAAATAAGAAGACTATGAGACTAATATAAATGACATTTGTTCGTTACAAAAGAAATCCATTAAAATATTGTTTTTGGAGCACGCAAATCGTAGCATATTAGTATAGTTTTACTAACTAACATGTATATTACTTATAGCTAGCAATATACACAGTTAATTATATTTAACTTTCCAGCACGGCAGTAGCACAATTTTTAGTAGTGGTCCGTAGCTAAGACACACATTTTTCAAGTGGTTATTGAATCTCAAAAGGTTGAGAACCACTGGCTTACAGAATGGTTAATTCACGTCCCTTTGCTGCATGCTGTGACTCTTTAAAAAAAATATTACTTCCCCAATCCCAATGTGGAGGGAGTAAAGTGGAGGAGAGGAGGGAAGGTCTCTCCTCTCACGGGCTTCCATCGGTATGTCAAAGCAAGTTGGATTCCTTTCATATGAAACAGCAGACACCGCCTCTCTTTCCTGACTCTCTGTGATCAAACTTGTTGCTCCGCATGATCCACTGTTAGAAAAACACATACAACATGCCCGAGATAATACAGGTTCAATATCTTATTTTTCACCGGAAATCCAAAATGAATTTATCCACCTACTTACATTGACTGTAAGGAATCAGCTGTTGAGTGAAATCAGAAAAAAACAAGTACTACGGTATCTTACTTGACTCAACATTCGATCTAGGACACCGGGAACAGTTTTTTCAAGTCATCAGATTTTTGGATGTGGATTTTCAAACTAAAAAAGTAACCATCAAAGAATCATTTTTAGGTTTTGTACAGATACATTCCAAAGACGCAGCAAACCTGCTTGAAAGAGTTATCGTAGAAAAACTGGAATCTAATAGCACACCATTAGCCGACTGTCGGTCACAATGTTATGGACATGCTGCTGTAATGACTGGGCATACAGCGAATATGTGCCAGAAATCACAGAGCATTGTGCATCAACTGTGACAACCACAGCTTAAACTTAGCAAGAGTATACTCAGATAAACAGGATCCAGTTACTATCACGTTTTTTTTTGGAACAGTTGAAAGTATAAATGTTTTGTTTTCTCTCGTTCAACAACTCGTTGGGAAGAATTAAAAAGAGTTGGCCATCACAATGAAGAGGGAGTCTGAAACACGTATGAGTGCACAATCAGAAGCTGTTAAAGCTATCTATGAGGACTAGATGAACTGGTAGGGCTGTTGGAAAAATTATTAGAACATACAAATATGACGCGTGATGCAGAGCTTTGCTGTAGGTATATTAAACTTTAATTTCCTATTTTTGTTACATTTCTGGCACATCATACTTGGGAAAATTGATTGTGTCCAGAAACGGTTGCAGAAACCTAATGTGAATTTCAAGGAAGCAGCATCTGATCTGGAATCGCTTGAGTCAGAAATTGTCAACATTCGTGATAATTTGAGCCAGGTGCGGTAGACAATTGAAAAGAAGATGCACTACTTTGGGAATCGAGGTTGACAGAAGGATTAGAAGACATCGGAGGATGCCTGGAGAATTAACAAGAGATGCAGGACTTTCTGCAGAAGAAGAAATTTCACGTGATATGAACAGCGTATTTGATAGACTCCAAAAAGAGATATCAATACGGTTTTTACGTCTAAAAACCTATACAACAAATTTGGATTTTTACTAGACTTCAAAACTCTTCTTGCTGAGACAAAAGTCGATACACTTCGTTAAAATTGCTTAGATTTTGCTAATTTCTACGACACTGCCCGTCAATGGTCACGAATTTGTGCACAGAAACCAGAGACTGAAAAATGCTGCTCAGTAACCGGACTGAAGTTCTACCGGAAACTCTTTTGGATCTTCTTGGTTTTATTGTTTCATATGGAGATGACGTATTTCAGAATCTGCGCATTTCACATCAAATACTTCTAACAATTGCTGTTTTCAAACTGAAACTGTGATCGGTCCTTCAGCAAACAGAAGCTTATTTTGTCTAATTTACGTGATCAATGGGACAAGATCGTCTTAGTGATCTTGCACTTCTTAGCATCGAAAGAGAAACACTTGAGAATATTAATTTTGACAACGTGATTGACGAGTTTGCGCCATTCAAGTCAAGGAGGATCAATTTTTTGTAGACTATGTCTATTCGAGTCATGTATAATTAGTAGAGTTTATTTTTCAAATAATTTGTTTACAACCGCATAGAGAAATATTATTCTGTATTCTATTTCATTAAAATATCAAATGCTTCGAAAATGAACCATAAAAACCGTAAACTTTCAAAATTGTTTTTTGTGATCCGACAAGGGGCGCAGATTTTGTGTCATGTCCCCGGGCGCACATCATCCTAGCTACGCCACTGCCTTACATATAATAAACAGGAAAATGATGTTTTAAATCCTTTATATTAACTCGTGGCGCCTGCTTGATGCCTCGCTTGCTTGAATACCGAAAAAAAATTTGGATCGATTTTAACCCACTTCCTCGTATGCTAGTGACTTGAAATTTTGCCTGCAGACTCGTGCCGATGATAAAAATGATGTATCCAAATTTCAGATCGATCGAATTTTCTGTAATTAAATTAATGAATTTTTAGATTGTCTCTATTTATCTCTTTATAGAATGTTATTTTTCGTGCTAGAGTGTCGCGGTGCGTATTATATTGAACAACCTTTTTAATACTTTCCTGTCGCGCTTTGCGCTGCGATTTATATTGACGATACTTTTTTAAAATTATATTTCCGTTCGGTGCGCATTATATTAAACATATTTTACGAGACATAACTAAAATTTGGATTTTTGGACTGTCTTGCACTGCGTATTATAATGAACATTATTTTAGTTATGTCTCGTATATAAATGATTTATAGTCAAAACATTTTTAACGGGTTTTTTTTTACAAATTTATTAAAGATGGAAAGGCTGCTAAAGTTTTAATTTATCAACACTGGATAATACTGGTGCATCCTTACATTTTAGTGAAAGTTTATCTCCAGAGTCTACCCCAAAGGCGATGAAACCAACATGTTGAATTTTTTGCATGTGCGAAGTTGAATTGTAAAAGACCAATGAGTCTTATTGTATCGACACTTACAACATGAATCACCATCCAAATACATTCCGAGGTGGAAGCATGTTAGTAACTTAATCAGACATTATCCAAGTATTGTTTATACTTGACAACAAAGCGTTGCAGAAGGGAGGATAGGGGCCATAGGCGACTTAATCCGGAGTCAAAAATTGATTGGTGCCGTTCAATACATTATCGATTGCTAAGATTAGCCTTATTTTCACAAAGGGCAACCAGAAAAGCAAAGTTAATATTGTGCTTATAATGGAAATTTTCATTATTGGATTCTACATATAACTAGTCGATTAGCATCCAGTTCTTTGAACAAATAAAATAGTAATCACGGATAGAGTATGTCGGATACTTGCTTTCTCTTGTCATTATATTCCATGAGTGTCATGTTAATTTCTCATTCTTTTTCTCTTTTAGGGGATTTAATTTCTGTGATAACCTCATAGTTATACATTTTTAACATTTTTATTTAATATATGAAATTTAATCACTTTGCTAATTATATTTTTCTCTCCTTTGCTTGCAGGACTTACGGGTGGAGTAATGGTTAGTTGCTGAGGCTTTCATATCTGCTGTGTTTGTTATACTTTCAGTGACATTTGGTCAATCAACTTTATTGGATTTCAATTTCTTGTTAAATTAGATTCGTACCTTTTAAATAAAAGTTGAAAAATTAAGCACCAATGCTTTTAGTGTTAGCTTGATTATCAAAAACCTGAATTTTTATATTCATTTCTTATCTTACATACTATAATTGAAATAAGTAAATAGTTTATCAATACTAACATTTTAAAGCTACCGCATTGGTCTAAATTTAATGATTGATACATGCGTCATGTGAACATTATAATTTTAAGAAAATTTCAATCGTCATTGTGATTTTCTCAAATAATATCCATCATCACTTGTCGTGATAATTGAAATTTTGAGTTGAAACTTTGAACATTATGTTGAAGTTTCAGTTTGTTAATATCAGTCCTTAGCTGGATGATCCAGGGGCGGATTAAGACTGCACGGGGCCCCTGGCTGCTATTCAAATTGGGGCCCTATCCAGCCAGTGTACCTTTAGATAAAATTATTGCTAGCAGCTAATATAAGACTGTATCTTGTAAATATTCAGCAAAAAAGATTGTATATGAAAAAACCGAACAGGAAGAAATAACTGTTTGGCGTTATCGTAAAAGACAATATAAAGAATACAAATTCAAATTTAAAAATATGCCACACCCCACCGGGGGATCGATCCTACGACCGCTTGCACTAAAACGACTATAAACTTTCGATTAGACCAGCTGAGCTCAGCGAAAAGTTGTCAATTTAAGACATATACGTGATATTCTTATATAATTTCTCTTTGTGAGCCTATCAAATCAGATTTTTCCGAATATTATTTTAAGACTGTTATATCGGAATAGAGATCACATTAACAATAATAGATACGATTTTATTAATTTGTTTAATTTATCAAAATTTCAGCGATTCGTGTAAACATTTGTCAGTTTTTATTATAAAATATACTAAATTTGGGGGCCCCTAAACCATCGGGGGCCCTTGGCTTTAGCCTGTTCAGCCCCCCCCTTTAATCCGCCATAGGCTGGATCATTTTTAAAAAAAAACATTGAACAACTTTAAGGCGAAATAGATTGGTGCCGTGACGACACTGACAACAAACATTTGAACGTCATACGACCAGAACGAAAGGAAAATAATAATGGGGGAAATAAAAAACAATTTAATATTAAGTTTGCACATTCAATAAAAACTACATTGACATTTATTCACTCAAAAAATCATTAAAAGTTTGCTTCAAATGTTATTTTTTTAAAACTATTATTTATAAGTATTTAAATTTTGCTATTTTTAAATCCCTTATATTAACTTCACCATCTTGTCTCTCTCTCTCTCTGTCTGTCTGTTGTGGTCCCAACCGCGGAGAAAACCAAAGTCAAATGATGACCTACTTCCCATGATTCTATCGAGCTCAAATTTACATAGAGACTTGTGTCAACTAAAAATGCATTGTTTCAGAATTTCAGATCGATCGAATGTACCATAATTAAAACAATGAACTTTTAGTTTATCTCTATGTATCACTATGTAGCCGTCTGCTATAGTTGACCTCCACGCGTCACTGGAGTTCACTCCAGCCATCGATGACCACATCCATGTGTTTTACAGCAATGAGAATTCAGTCACGTTCAGTCTGTAAATGTTTGTCACACGGTGCGTATTATATGGAACATAATCAATGCTTTTAGTTATGTCTCATATATAAGGGATTTATAGTAAAAAACTTTGTTTTTACGGGTTGTGTTTTGAGTTTGTGCTCTGCGCTAAAGATACTCGGAAGCACTAGCTATGAGAGACACGTATGCTCCGAATCTCCTATATAATAAAAGGCAACATTCCTTGTGGTCATCGATTGGTCCCTCAAACTCCTACAGACTCATACAGCCAATCACAAAAATTAAATCTAATTTACATACTGAACAAATTTTCGCGGACGTTCAAAACGAGTTATTTTTGGCGCAGTATTTCTTCCAAGACTTTATTTTCAGTGAAGCGCGTTGGGATTTATAATCCAAAACTTTTGTTTTCACGGGTTATTTATTTTAACTATTTTGTATAGTATTTTTATCTTCTTATCTTATCTATACAGACGCTCCTTCTATGGAGAAGATAGTTGCGTCCACAGACCATGCCAGATGATCTGTTGGCAACTGATGCAGCGTTCACAGGCCACGGCATTGTGGGTTCCACGCATTACCCAGCCGCCTAACTACGTGTAGTGTTAGGTACCCATTCAGAGCGGGGTGACTCAGGGACGCCCTAGGCCCCGGGAACAAACCCTTGCCTTCACACGGATTCGAACCCGTGACCATCGGTACGACAGTCCAGTGCGCTGCCACTCGACCACCGCGTCCCACGTGATACACATGTTTAGTCGGTTGTGACGGCGGTCTCTCGACATATTGCGGTGGAGGGGAGGTAGGTTCTCTGAACAGACCACGGTGTTGGGGGAGCTAGTGTCTCTGGACAGACTGCATTTTTTTTTGGGGGGGGGGAGGTAGAATCTCTGAACAGACCACGGTGTGTAGGGGGGAGATAGGGTCTCTAGACAGAGAGGGGTGGGAGGGAGGTAGGGTCTCTGGAAAGATGGCGTTGTGTGGGGGAGGTAGGGTCTCTGGTCAAAGCCTTTAGTTGAAACGACGACTGGTGACGTTTCATTTTCATTTTGGAATCAGTTGACGTGGATGCTGTGATGTCCTACCATGAACTTCACAGGTCGCCCTACAGTAATTTCCGTTCTTGGACGGGCTTTGTTGCTCGTATTTTATATTGCATTTACCAACTGTTTGGCACATGTAACCAAAGCTCTAACTGGTGCTTTAAATGTGTAATCACAAGCCCATAAGAGTCACAGAACTGATGGAATTTATTGATTATAAGCTTTAACTAAATGTTAACCTTAAATCTCTTCACCCAAGTTTATTGAAAGATGGGACAAATATTAATTTGTGCAATTCGTAACGGAGTATAACTTCCTTAAACCTTTTCAAATCTAAGAATTTTTCACAAAATGTTTGACTTATTTCAAGTGAAGTCTTCCAAATTTCTGAATTTGACTGTTATTTGTGATATTTATGTGAATATGACCGGGCTTTCTGACCTTGTGATAAAGATCTGGTCAGTGAAATGTGATTAGGTAAGGGAAACAAACGTTCATGGTGTGGTAGAAAGATTTGCGGACCGAGCCATTAAAGGTCAAGTAATACATATCCTTTAATGTCTAGAAGAATGTTATTTCAAACTCTATGTTTACTTCCGATATCTTGTATGGCTGAAAGTTTTTTTTTAAAGTTATTGTTAATCAATTTCTCGTTTTCTCTAAGAAATAATTTGCACATTTTATTTTAAAAAATTTAATCTAATACTTTTGGAGATTTCTGTATGTTTAAATACGGAATTCGACAGTTCCAAATTATTACTGTCAAGAAATAACTTGTACACATTATGTCCGCATCCACACGTTTGAGAACGATTTATCTTTAGAATTCTCAGTTCATGTAATCTCAACTTTATCAAATATCAAAATTATGAATGTATATATTTAAGACTTAACAACACTTACTTTGATTTGATGACGTAATTTGGTGATGTCACACGGTGCACTTTATCTTATCTATACAGACGCTCCTTCTATGCAGAAGATAATTGCGTCCACGGACCATGACAGATGATCTGTTGGCAAGTGATGCCGCGTTCACAGGCCACGGCTTTGTGGGTTCCACGCATTACCCAGCCGCCTAACTAGTGTTAGGTACCCATTCAGAGCTGGGTGACTCAGGGATGCCCTAGGCCCCGGGAACAAATCCTTGCCTTGACATGGATTCGAACCCGTGACCATCGGTGCTCCAGCCCTAAGATAGAAAGACCGTGCCAACGAAAAAAGAACAGAGTGAAGAAAAAACGTTTGAATAAAACTTGAACAAAAATTGAGGCATTCATAGCAAGCATCAAAGGCTCGCATCTCATCTCAAGTAGACTGAGTAACTCTACTCAGTCAATGAAAAAGGATAAAATTAAAATTTTTGTTTAAAATAAGAGCAACTCAATTTTTTTCTTTACAAGGATCTAACAGCTTTCTTTCCTCGGTCGTAAAACAATTCAAGCATCACCATGATTGGCATTTCTGCTATTACTTGTGTGATATGTCAACCGTAAATAGCGGATGAAAGAATGTGATTAAAATAGACAGCTGTTCCATCAAGCGACCTTCCCATTTCTCACCCGCGTCGTTATAAAAATAGAAAGCAAGCCAGCACAGATATACGAAAAACGAAACAAAAAAATCTGTAGCAATCGGAAATGAAAATTTTTGCATGTGTGTTCTTTGAGGGATTAAGTGAAATTTGATAACTTTATCTCTGATCACATCAGCCCATCACTTGTTAGTATGGCCACGTGAAAGATAAATGGCCAGGTGAACGCTTTATGGCCACGTGAAAGATATATGGCCAGGAGAACGCTTTATGGCCACGTGAAAGATATATGGCCAGGTGAGCTCTATGTGGCCACGTGACAGATATATGGCCTGGTGAACGTTATATGACCAGTTTAACGTTCTAAGGGTAGGTGGACGCTATATGATCATGTGAATGCTTTATTTGCAGGTGGACGCTATATGATCAGTTTAACGTTCTAAGGGTAGGTGGACGCTATATGATCATGTGAACGCTTTATGTACAGGTGAATGCCATTTGGCCAGATAAAAGCTGTATTACTATTGGAGCGCCAAATGGACCTGTGAACAAAATGTGACCTGGGGAGCGTTACATGACCACGTGAAAGCTAAATGGCTTATGAATGCTATAAAACCAGGAGTTCGTATGTAACCTGTTGAGCTCTTTATGGCCAGTTAAAAACTATTTTGCCTGTTCACGCTAGTTAACAAGTTAAACTCTATATAACAAGTTAAACTCTATATAGTAAGGTAAGCGATATATGACACAGGTGAATGTTAAAGGAACAGAAACGTCATGTGAATGCTTGGTGACCTGGTGAACCCTATATAAAAAAGCGAATGCTAAATGATTTAGTGAGCGAAATGTGTCTAGGTGAATCCGTAGGAAAGAATCATCCCAATAGGATGACGTTATCTATGTTCAAAATAAAATACTTTTTAAAAATCTTTTTATTTTATAAGGACACGCTTTTAATTTACATATAGAAAGTGCACTAAAAAGAAGAAGCTAACTATGTTCTATGATTACAGGTGAAATCCGTGAAACTTTCCACTGCACATAAAAACGTGGGGCGCCCATCACAACTCATTTCTCTTTGCAGCTATTCTTTAGCATATAAATAAAGATTTCTAGTTAATATGATAGTAGCATGTATATGATCAAAGTTGTGAAACTTTTAATGTTTATTAATATTCATACAAATTTGTATTTATGTTTCGCAGCCTTGTACATGATAGAGAGTTGTGATGAGCGCCCCACGCTTTTATGTACAGTGGATACGTTCATTGATTTCACCTGTAATAATAGAAAAAAATTAATTTCTTCTTTTTAGTGATCTTTCTATATGTAAATTAAAAGCGTGTCCTTAAAAAAAAAGTTTCTTTTAAAGTATTTTATTTTCAACATTTTAGTCTCAAATTTTTGGAAATGGATTTTTCGACCTTATCAATTTAATTTAATTAGTTAAACTTCATTGTCAATAACTTAAATGTGATAGTGGTAAAAAGATATATGATAAATTACAAATTTATGTATTAAAAAAAACAGTCGCCCGAAACTGAAACTTGGACCCGTGCCTCCAGGTCGGAAATCAATCACACTAACGTTTCTTCCAGGAAGGCTTGACGAATTTCGTTCTTTTAAAACTTATAATAAAAACTCTATCCCACAATCCACTTCTGACGTCAACACCTTGAAATTAATTGTATCCTTCTAGAACGAATTAAGGTGTGGTTCGTGGATGTGAGTGATAAAAGCACTATAATATATAGAGATAAACTAAAAATGCATTAATTTAATTAAAAGACATTCGATCGATATGAGATTTTGAAACAATGCATTGTCCTTTGTCATTCAAGATCTATATGTGGTAAAATTTTGAGATCTCTAGGACCATCAGAAGTGGTTTAAAATTACGTCACAATATTTAACGAATACAAAAACTGAGTTAAAAATGGAGCTAATTTCTTGTAGAGTTTTTCAGTTTCCTTCTTAACAATTCTGTTTCATGAACTACATTATTGTCGCTTTTCCCGCTTCATCTGCCGATGCATGTTTAGTGTACAATATTAATATATCTATAAATTTAAAACATGCGGAGATGGCTTTCGGTTATTTTATGTTAAACCTGCAACCAAAAGGTATCAAGAAAATGACTGGATTTTCCTCAAAATGTGTCTATATAGACACACACTTAAGAAGCTAATACTATCACTAGAATCTTGATGACACCTTTTATCTTTTTATAACCTCCCATACCCTAGTCCATACCCCAAAGATTGTTACCATCCATTAAATTAACCTGGTCAATACCCTTCACCTTTTGAATACCCTACACCTTGTCACGACACGTAACCTTGTCAACACCCTTTACCTTGTCACTACCATTCCTATTGTCACAACCCTTTATTTTGTCAATACCCTTTACCTTGTCACTACCATTCCTATTGCCACAACCCTTTATTTTGTCAACACCCTTTACCTTGTCACTACCATTCCTATTGTCACAACCCTTTATTTTGTCAATACCCTTTAACTTGTCACTACCATTCCTATTGTCAAAACCCTTTATTTTGTCAATACCCTTTACCTTGTCACTACCATTTCTATTGTCACAACCCTTTATTTTGTCAACACCCTTTACCTTGTCACTACCATTCCTATTGTCACAACCCTTTATTTTGTCAATACCCTTTACCTTGTCACTACCATTCCTATTGCCACAACCCTTTATTTTGTCAACACCCTTTACCTTGTCACTACCATTCCTATTGTCACAACCCTTTATTTTGTCAATACCCTTTAACTTGTCACTACCATTCCTTTTGTCAAAACCATTTATTTTGTCAATACCCTTTACCTTGTCACTACCATTCCTATTGTCACAACCCTTTATTTTGTCAATACCCTTTACCTTGTAACTACCATTCCTATTGTCACAACCCTTTATTTTGTCAATACCCTTTACCTTGTCACTACCATTCCTATTGTCACAACCCTTTATTTTGTCAATACCCTTTACCTTGTCACTACCATTCCTATTGTCACAACCCTTTATTTTGTCAATACCCTTTACCTTGTCACTACCATTCCTATTGTCACAACCCTTTATTTTGTCAATAGCCTTTACCTTGTCACTACCATTCCTATTGTCACAACCCTTTATTTTGTCAATACCCTTCACCTTGTCAATAGCGTTGATCTTGTCAATACACTTCATATTGCCAATACCCTTCAATTTCTCACATCACATTAATACGTATCCCATTGTCATTAACGATCACAATAACTTTTTCATATTCTTCAATCTTTGCTCCTGCAGCGTTTGGCCTTCACAATTTCTAGATAAGACCTTAAACGCGTTCACCATGTGCCGATATGTGTATGAAGAATCCCTCATTGGCGAGCTCAGGGCTGACTTAAAGTGAAGATGCTGTCACAAGTCTGACATTTAAACCGTTTCGCGTATTGTATCAGTTGTGCCCCCTCTCCCGTAAATGTTCTGGACTCCGAGAAGAGGAGGATTAAGTTCCAGTTCTTCGAATGCATAATTCTATTGCGATGAGAGAAAAACACACGAGATATCATTTCACATAGTTCTTTCCCTAAATGTAGAGTTGCCCCAACCCATCATATAAAATGTAGCACCCCCTCCCCCCCACCTACATTTTTTTCCCATTCCTGACGTGTCAATGTTTTGTCCGCCGTGAAAATCAACGACAGCGTCACACGAGGCTGTGGAATCGATTTTTTCTGGTCCGCCTGCTCATCGGTGCCAAGCACCCAGTGTAGCGAAGCACACAGGTATCGATACGAGAGTGGCCTGATCGTGAGGGCATTCGTTCCAAAGGTCGCAGCCTTACCTTTATTTCATAACACTGAAGTTTCCTCATTTGCATTTCTTTCTTTTTTTCTTCTTTTTTTCAATCTATACTTTTCTGAATGACAACACGGCCAACTGTTCTCAGTATCGATACTTGAATTCATGAAGCAGCATTTTTATGTTTGTGTTGGGTTTAAAACTTTTCTACATGGATATTTTTTATAAAAAATAATCAAACGTGCTATGACTAATGTGAAACGAATCAAACAATGACTATTATGATGTAAGCGATTCTTTGAGTTTTTCTTCTGCGTGAACTTTAAAAAAATCTCATTTTCAATGATATGTCAGGACTCAATCAATAGTCAGGCTCCACCGAACAGTTCCGCGTCATTTCCTAGCCACACCAGCAACGGGACAGCGTCTGATAGCGAGTTCCCCGAGACCTACATCGATGGATAATTGCCGAGCCTTGGGTAGAGCACGGAATCTATAGCCGGCCTTGCCACTGTAAAAATCGTGACGGGCTTAGGCCACTCTTGTTCGGAGATTTGTAGTGGTATTTTTTTTCTCCTGCTTTTCCACCGTCTCCTCCTCTCCTGAAGAGAGTGCCACCAGTTGACGGCATTAGTTCATCGATGGTCGCCAATGAATGGTCTGTAAGAACATCCGTATGGTTCGATCGGTTTTTTTTTCAGTTTTTTTTAAGAGGACATTTGACTCCGATGTGAAATATTTTTTTACATTTTCCTCAACGCTGCCAACGAGTTCATCTCTTGACTTTGATGTTGTTGTAGCTTTAATATTTTTTTCTACCGAGGGGATGTGTTAAAATTTTTATCCCGTGATCTGACTGGACACTGGTCACTGGGGCGCCTTAAAGTTGTTCACGCGGTCTTAATTTCTAAATATTAATTAATTATTTTTTTCACTTAAATCGGAGACTCTCTCTGAGAGCCTCACCCGCTACGGATAGAAACTGGATACGCCGCTGCCGGGGGCCACCACGATGGCCAGTGTTGCCTATAACTTCATGGTCGTTGACCCCAACGCCCATTCCAGGAGGTACAGTGAGCACAACGGCTTCGACCACTACGACCCCAGGGATAACCGACCATTGCCGGACCCCATCAGAGAGTACTCGTCCAAGAGCCCGACCCACAGGCACAGCGTGGCCGTCGACCTCGGGGAGGGGTCGGGGTCTATAAAAAGGAGGAGGAGTAGGAAGAAGTCTGTGACTGGTGACAAGGTCAAGGACGACAGAGTGAGTACCTGTTTTCTTAAAACGTTTTATAAGAGGGTTTTTTGGAGTTATCAGTTTTAAATTCCAGTTTTTTTAAACATTTTCAATTTTTAAAAAAATAGTTGATTTCTTTACTTCTCACTTTTGTATCTGAAGCGCACTACGTCTTCTTGAACATTTCCACATTAAATGCTTCAGAAACGCCTTGACTTTCTATTTCTGAGATTTTGTTTGTTTACTCTTTAAGGCGTGAAAGCAATTATGACAAAATATATCTGAAATCTATTTATAGCATAAGGATGTATGAATTCTTTTTCATTCTTATTTATGCTATTAAATAATTTTCTTATCCATAAAATCTCGTGAAGATTGTTGATTATTTTAGTGTCACGTTTAGATAAACTGCATATACTCTCGCCTCCAAGAAACAGATTTATTATCTGCTTCATTTAAATTTAGAATTCAAGTCATCTTAAATTTTAATTTTGACATTTAAATTCGCGTTGCAATTGATTTTAAAATATTGAGATGGTCTATAATTGTGCAATCCATACACATATTTTCTCACCAATATGTTATGTAATGTAGGTATTGTAAATCATTTGAGTTATCTTTCCTATTTACTTTTCATCTTTCTCTTTCTTATGTTTTTCTCATTTTGAATCCCATAGTTACAACAAAACTTTCTACAATAAAAAAAATACCAACTCCCAGATTTTATAAATTTATTGTTTAAATCTCTAAAGGCAATGCATATTAAATATATATATAAGTTTTGTAAATAAACATAATGTGTACATGCTTTTTAACAGTCCAATAAAAGCACCTACTTTCTTTATTTAAATGAAATACATTAGAGCATATTTTAGAGAGCTCTGGAGTAACCTACACATATTTGTATCGTTTCAATAAAATTAAAAATAATCGACATGATACTAAAAGACACATGATACAAAGCTAACTCCGGGTTAAACTAAAAAGGAAAAAACACACTAAGACTAAGACAACCTTTGTAAAAATCACAATTTTCCCCGTTTGTCTTTATGAGTAAGTAATGAAATTTGAAACAAATACCATAGAAAACAAAACCTGAGGTAAATATAGTGTACTTAAAATAACGTAAGACCGTAGTTAGTATGTGTTCCATTAAATAATTAAAATATCTGTAAATCTATGAATTTGTCCTATTCTAGCAGACATGGGCATCTTTTTTTAAATGCGACTTTAATAATAGGTACTCCATCTATGGGGCACTTTCAGTTTGAAGATCTGCGCTGTTTTTAGTTTCAGCACTGAAAGGCTGAAGTAAAATTGCCAATAATTTTAATCAGGTATCACAATCGCCTTCATTGATTCGCCAACTGAGGCAGCAGAAAAAAATAAACACATAACTTGTGATTCTACTTTCGTTCAAGGCAATTTTTATACATGACGTCAAATCCCCATCATAATTTGTTTTATTGTCGAAAATAAATATCCTCCTTCCCAAAATGTCCAACCCGGCCTAAATTTCCGTAACATTTTATGACGTCACTGCTATCCTACCTTTCTGAACGTGCTCCCCCATTGTGCCTGTTCTATTAATAGGCCACAGCTCACATGTTATCTTGTGGGAACCTCTGCCAAAAATACTTGACATTTGTTCCTGTTTCTCTCGCCCCTCTTTTCGCCTGACTTCAGACAGTGATAGATACAAGGGGCCGTGTGGCGCTGTTGTACAACACAGAATGGAACCTGACCCGTCTCAGGAAGTTGTGGGAGAACTGTGTGATAGGTTTAAGTGCAAGCTAATGAGAGCAACGAACAGTTTCAATCATTTAATAAGTGCAAGCTAATGAGAGCAACGATCAGTTTCAATCATTTAATAAGTGCAAGCTAATGAGAGCAACGAACAGTTTCAATCATTTAATAAGTGCAAGCTAATGAGAGCAACGAACAGTTTCAATCATTTAATAAGTGAAAGCTAATGAGAGCAACGAACAGTTTCAATCATTTAATAAGTGAAAGCTAATGAGTGCAACGAACAGTTTCAATCATTTAATAAGTGCAAAGTGATGGGAGATATAAAGATCATCAATCGATTAATTAAATAAAAATAAAAATATTAAATTATTACGTTCGTTATCTTCTCAAATTCTCACCAATGAACATCTCCAGGTGAGGATGGATGCAGAGGTAGAATTGGTTGTTTACGTCACTTGTAGTGACAAGCCAGAAATGTGGTAATCGAAAACGTTAATTTACTTTTAAGATAGATAAAAACATTGTATGTGATAGACGAAGATGTTTATTTCACTGTACCGATAATAACAGAACAAATGGTACACGAAGACTTGTCTATAACTCTACAGATAATAACAGAACATATGGTACACGAAGACTTGTTTATCACTCTACAGATAATAACAGAACATATGGTACACGAAGACTTGTTTATCACTATACAGTAATAGATAATACGGAATAAAGGGTCCTATTTAAAATTTGTTCATGGAAATATCAATGCTTTTTTTTTAAAGTCCTGTAACTTTAATAGTAATTTATACAATTTTAATAACGAATTGGTGATTTTTAAATGATTTACAAAATCTATTTCTTGGTATACTCTGTACAATCCATGTACCATAAAATGATTTATTCAATACAACAATATACGCTATACAATCTAAAATCTTTACTATATTCTCAATACACAATACAATATTATACAGAATTAAACAATATAATTTGCAATTGTCACGCAAGTCAGTTGTGTCTGTCAGTCAGTCCTGACGCTACTAATTTTAGAAAGCAGGGAAAACCAAATTACTGCACCAATGCACCAAAAGGTGTGCAAATTAAAGATGTGCTATAAAAAATATGATATGACGTCATTGATTTAGCTCATATTTTAATTTTGGAAAAGGGAAATAATGTAAAAAGAGTATTTGATGATGGTTAATTATACATTTTCTAAAAAACGGGGCGCCGCAGGCGCCCTGCAACCCCAATTATAAAATACTTTGTGTTCATTTCAGAAAGTTTAATATTTCGTATTTATCAAACAAGGTCAAGTTAGTTGGGCTTTTGAAAAAGGTCGGCGCCGTAGGCGCCCTAAAAAAAGTGCATTTTTTATAAAATGATTTCAGCTAAATCCTTCCGTCATTTTTGACGGGTGTACGCTAGTTATATATATATTGTGCACTAATATATATTATGAAATATAAACAAATAATACACCAACATATAAAAAGATAAACAATTTTTAAAAAAATAAATAAACTGTATATAAAATACAATATGCATTATTAATAGACATTACGACATTATATATGTATTACAACATGCAATAACATACTCACTAAAACGTTACACATACAATAATATTACACACAAATTGTTTTTTAAAAAATATGATCATATGAAAATTAAGAAGTCTTCACTGTAACATTCTAACAAAATAAAACATAAAGGATATGCCTTATAGGGAATCAAACATTTAAAAATTACTTTTCATTTATCACTTTTCTAATTTAAAATTTAGACCTGTGAACAAATTTCATCAATCTAGCACAACTGACGTTCTTGTGGGGGCACATGATTTTTAGACTACCTCTTGGGAAAAGAACAGGAGTATTGCCAGAAAACAACATTTAGTGGAAAGTTGTCGTTTTATAAATAAAGGAAGAGTTGATATGTTAGAGATATTTAAGCAGATAAGCTTTGAAAATCTGTAGGAGAAAAATATACTTCAAACTATTAAACGAACTTTTTAAAAAAATAATCTTTATTCCTGAATAAAATGATTTTCAGAGTTATTACATGCCGATACCATTGATTGCTACAGTGAAATTTCAATCATTTATGATTATGTTTGTCCAAAAATAAAACATCTGGATGTTTTCATCTATGAAGACCTATTTAATTGAGATTTCCTTGCTAGTTATTATTTTTATAATTTTGTTCAAAATTTGTATTTTTCCAACTGAATTTTTCGTTTGAGATATAGGTTCTTTAAATTAAAATAAAATTGCTATAATGAACAGAACAAAAAATATTTCATGATTCTAAATGGGATGATTTTTTCATAATTAAATAGCTCTGATATACATTTTTTTGGATATAATTTTTTTCATATGGTGAGAGTTATTTATGCTCAAGGGAGTTAGTAAGCATATGAAAAGTAAGCTACTTTTTTTTCACCTAAAACCCATTAATTTCATGAAAGAAAGTTAACTAATTTACAAACATTTCAATATACTGCTGGACGTTAGTAAACATTCAGTTTCTCACGTCAGGCACACACGTCGTTATTCCTACAAAAACCGTCTTCTGATATATAGACCCATTGTATAGCACCAGAGACACACAACACTATTCACACGCTACTGAAAAAATATTGACAAATGACTGACAGCACTATTCACACATGACTGACATCACTATTCACACACGAATGACAACACTATTTACACACGACTGACAGCACTATTTACACACGGCTAACAACACTATTCACACACGACTGACAACACTATTCACATACGACTGACAATACTATTGACACACGACTGACAACACTATTCACACACGACAGACAACACTATTCACACACGACTGACAACAATATTCACACACGACTGACAACACAATTTACATACGACTGACAATACTATTGACACATGACTGACAACACTATTCACACACCACTGACAGCACTATTCACATACGACTCACAACACTATTCACACACGACTGACAGCACTATTCACACACGACTGACAACACTATTCATATACCACTGACATTAATGTTCACACACGACTGACAACACTATTCACACACGACTGACAGCACTATTCACACACGACTGACAACACTATTCATATACCACTGACATTACTGTTCACACACGACTGACAACACTATTCACACACAATTGACAAAACTATTGACACACGACTGACAAAACTATTCACACACGACTGACAACACTATTCACACACGACTGGCATTACTATTCAGACACGACTGACAACACTATTCACACACGACTCACAACACTATTCACACACGACTGACAACACTATTCACACACGACTGACAACACTATTCACACTCTACTGACAACACTATTCACACACGACTGACAACACTATTCACACACTACTGACAACACTATTCACATACGACTGACATCACTATTCACACACTAAGGACAACAGAATTTACACACGATGGACAACACTGTTTACACACAACTAAAACACTATTCACACACGACTGACAACACTATTCACATGTGACTGACAACACTATTGACACACGACTGACATCACTATTTACACATAATTTTACAACACTATTCACACACGACTGACAACACTAAAGGAACAACTCCATCCAACGAGTCATTATTCTGCCATGCCAAGCTCAGATGAATGGCTTTAAAATCACTTGAGATTAGATAATCCCTCTCGGATTAAGTGTTAATCTCAATCAATATTTGCCAGTGTTATTCTAGCCATGATCAAATCAATGACGTCACTCTGGTCTTTGAGGAAAAGGGCGACAGGCTCAGGTCTCAACAAGTCTATTTATTGAGTGCCTTCGATTTTATACTCGATTCACCTGGTTAGGTCGTTAACTTGACTTTATAACATGGCATACCATAATCTAACATTACCTGACTTTATAACATGGCATACCATAATCTAACATTGCCTTGACTTTATAACATGGCATACCATAATCTAACATTACCTTGACATTATAACATGGCATACCATAATCTAAAATTACCTTGACTTTATAACATGGTATACCATAATCTAACATTACCTTGACTTTATAACATGGCATACCCGAATCTAACATTACCTTGACTTTATAACATGACATACCATAATCTAACATTACTTTGACTTTATAACATGGCATACCATAATCTAAAATTACCTTGACTTTATAACATGGCATACCATAATCTAACAATACCTTGACTTTATAACATGGCATACCATAATCCAGTGTTGTCCGACCGAAAATCGTTTACGGCACACTAAACTGCTAAAAAATGTGCGCGGCACACCTCACAAAAAACAAGAAATCAGTGTTTATTCAAAAGATGTTTCATAATTAATGAGATACTTTAGCGTTTTCTTTGGAGCAGATGAGCTCAAAACGCGGCTCATTGCTTGATAAGCAAACTCTCATTTCTCTGTCTATCATCTGCAGTCTTTCACGTTTGACGTATGCGAGCAGTTGCACCTTTCCGCTGATGTCAGTACTTTCATTGATTTGCATTTCCCAGAGCTTTTGGATGTCGTCGTCTTCCGCAAAATGCACTTTAATTTGATTGTCCAAATCTGTCGAAATGTCAGCAATCCGACGTCCCATCGTCTGGTGAGACAGTGGAATCTTATTTATTTTTTCAACAGCGTCGGGTCCCAACTCCATAGTCTCAACTGCAATTCGTAAAGATGGTTATATGATTGTTTCAGCGTCCAAATGAGATTTCTTTTGTTTGACCAAAAGATTCGCAATTTTATAGCTTGCTAACTGATCTTTGACAGGAATTGATCAAAATTTCTTCATTCTTTTTTTATTGCTGCTCTAAGTTGGACCGCATGGATGCGCAATAACTTTTCGGCTTGTCTTTCAATCCTGGATGATTTGAGTTCAGATGCCGCTTCAGTTTACTGGGGTTCATGGACTCGTTGGACAATGCCATGTTACAATTAAGACAAAGCGGAAGAGAAGGATCATTTGCACATTGTATGAATCCATACTCAAGATATTCCTCGTGATATTTCCGTTTGGTAACATTCTTCTTGGATTTCGCAGCTCTCACTCCATTTTGATGCTCACTGGAATCCTTCTGGCTTCTCTTCAAAATATTATACATAGCCATCTGAAATTAAAACTTTTTTAAAAAGTGAACAGCAGGAAAGGATTTTTATTTACTTACAACAGATATTTATTCCGAATGGAGGAGAGAAATGTTGTAGCTTTCAGGAGATTCTCACAACCAGAACAATACAAAAATGAAACGTTTGTGTTCAATTCTTTTTCGGATAAGGATATTTTTTTTCAAAACTTGAAGCTTCGAAAAGCCTAGCAGTTTATGGTATTTTTCAAATCTTTCGCGGAGCACTAAAATTTTCTCGCGGCACACTAGTGTGCCGTGGCACACCGATTGGACAACACTGCTATCATCTAACATTACCTTGACTTTATAACATGGGATACCATAATCTAACATTACCTTGACTCTATAACATGGCATACAATAATCTAACATTACCTTGACGTTATAATATGGCATACCATAATCTAACATAACCTTGACATTATAACATCGCAAACCATAATCTAACATGACCTTGAGTTTATAACATGGCATACAATAATCTAACGTTACCTTGAGTTTATAACATGGCACACCATAATCTAAAATTACCTTAACTTTATAACTTGGAACACCAATCTAATATTACCTTGACTTTATACATGTAACATAACATAAAAGTCAAATATTACCTTGACTTTATAACATTGCATACCACTGTAATACTATCTTGACTCTATAACATGATAACTAAATCTAATATTACCATGACTGTATAACATGTCATATCATTATATATCATTACCTTGACGTTATAATATGGCATATCATTATTTATCATTTCCTTGACATTATAACATGGCATATCATAATCAAACATTATCTTGACTTTATAACATAGCATATCATAATCTAACATTACCTTGACTTTATAACAAGGCATATTATAATCTAATATTACCTTGACTTTATTACCTGGCATACATTTATCTATCGTTACTAGACTTTATAACTTGGCATACCAATCTAATATTACATTGACATTATACATAAAATAACAATCTAATATTACTTTGACTTCAAAAAAATAACATGTCAATATCTATTGTTACTTTGACTTTAAAACATGTCGTGCCAATATCTGTCGTTACTTTGACTTTAAAACATGTCGTGCCAATATCTGTCGTTACTTTGACTTTAAAACATGTCGTGCCAATATCTGTCGTTACTTTGACTTTAAAACATGTCATGCCAATATCTGTCGTTACTTTGACTTTAAAACATGTCGTGCCAATATCTGTCGTTACTTTGACTTTAAAACATGTCGTGACAATATCTGTCGTTACTTTGACTTTATAGCAGTACATTTCTGGTTCTATTGTTACCTTGAATTTTAAACTTAACAGTCCTGGTAACATTGTTACCTTTAGTTTATACAGTACATTCCTTAGCCGATGTAGATGCTTTTGAAGAGAGTGTATTTCCTTTTTTTAACACGCTTTTATTTAAGTCACACTGTTTGTATGTTGTATCCATCCAGATAGATCTTGGATGACAATGCAGTGTATCAAAATTTCAGATCGATCGAATGTACCGTATTTAAATTGTTGCATTTTTAGTTTATCGTTATATAAGCATCGGTACCCGTCTGCTTTGTTGACATCCATGAGTTCACCACGTGAACATATCACCGTGGTATATAACGTTGGGCGTGCGCTTATGAGGTGTTATGTATAAAAAATAAAACAAACACGTAAAAACAAAGTTTTTGACTATAAATCCCTTATATATGAGACATAACTAACAGCATTGATTATGTTCAAACGCGACAAACATTTACAGACTGAATCTGTCTTAACTCACCTTTGATTTATAACCCGAGGGGGGGGGGAGAGAGCGGAAAGGTCTGGTCACCGAGCTCAGCGTGACACGTAAAATTTAAACAAAAGCACGCCGGTACACCTGGTTAAAACACGAGATGTGTTCACCGATGGTGGACGTGAAGTCAAGTTACCCGTAAAATGTAAACAAAAGCACGCCAGTCAATCGACGGTGTGGCGTCAACTCGCGAACTGAACTGTCACATGAAAAAAACAACTGTGAAATTGAATTACATACGTTGTATAGAGATAAACTATAATGAATCAAATTTAATTACGGTACGTTCGATCGATCTGAAATTTTGACAGGATACATTGTTAGGTGACACTAGACTTGTGCAAAATTTCAGCTGGATAGCAGCACGGGAAGTGGGTCAGTTTTGAATTTGGTTTTTCCGCCTGCCCGACCAAGACAGAGACAGCGGTAAAGTTAATATAAGGCATTTAAAAAAATGTGTGGGCGTCAGACTTGAATTGTAGAGAGTTTTTATTATAAGTTTTAAAAAATAGCTGTAAAAACAAAGTTTTTTACTATAAATCCCTTATATATAAGACATAACTAAAAGTAGTGATTATGTTAAAAGCGTGTCCTTTAAAAAAAAGATTTTTAAATATTTTATTATTTCAAAATGTAGTGGCTTTACTTCAATCAAACTTATAAAAACCACCGTCGTCATGGGCCTCTATTTAGTTCTCCGGTTGTAATCTAACCTCTAATACCGGTTAATAAATGCTTAAACCCCCGACTACAATTGGAGGTGGTCAAAATCTAGAGTCGCCATAATGTCGTTATTGAAACAAAGAATACATTAATGATATTCCTTTATTGTTGCTATTCTTTTGTTGTTAACACTATTAAACCTTCCTATAAAATATTATTATCCATATAAAAACTATTGAAAACACATTATTAAATCAAACATCAATTAACCAAAAGCCTTTGCCTAAACAAGTGATTCTCAATCCGCATTGTTACATTTTATTCCATGACATTAAAAGTTTGAAAGCGATTATGACTAAAACATTTAAAAGTAATGTATTTCTCTATCAATACACCCAATGCCGCGGTTATCTAGCGCGCTGGACTACCGAACAGAGTCAGGGGTTCTATTCTTGGGGCTGGCAAGGCCCCCGAGGCATTGTGCTAGCCACACAATCCCTTGCTCGTTAGTGGTGGCTAATTAAAACTTGTGAATGCTACTTCCCATGCCCCATAGTCCGTCATGGACTTGAAAGGGGTTATACGCCCAATACATCAATGCATTGACGCAGACAAAAGATAAAAGAAAGAAAATATTTTAAACATCTTTTTTTTAAAAAGGACACGCTCTTATTTACATATAGAAAGTGCACTAAAAAGTAGAAAATAAAAATGTTCTATCATAACAGGTGAAATGACTGAACCTATCCATTTTATATAAAAGCTTTGGGCGCCCATCACCAATCATTTCTCTTTGCAACTATTCATTTGCATATAGGTAAACAATTCTTATTAATATGATAGTAGCATGTATATGAATTATGATCAAAGTTTTGAAACTTTAAATGTTTATTAATATTTATACAAATGTGTATTTATGCTTCGCAGCCTTGCACATTATAGAGAGTTGTGATGAGCGCCCCACGCTTTTATGTGCAGTGGAAAGGTTCAGTCATTTCGCCTGTTATCTTAGAAACTTTTTATTTTCTTCTTTTTAGTGCACTTTCTTTCTATATGTAAATAAAAGCGTGTCCTTTCAAAAAAAAATATTTTTAAAATATTTTATTGCTACTTTTTAGTATCAACATTTTTTAAATCAATTTTTCGAGATAATTAATTCAATTTAAGTAGTCAAACTTCCTTGTCTATAACTTAAATGTGATAGTGGTAAAAAGATAGATTATTAATTACAAATTTATGTATTTAAAAAAAAACAGTTTATTTCCCCAACTGAAAATTGAACCCAGTATCTCAAGGTCGAAAATCCATTACGCTAACAATTCGGCCAACAAGGCTACACAAATTCTAGTTGTTCCTCTTGTATTATCACGTCAATTTTGATTTAGTTTCGGATTACTTAGCTGTTTAACACCTGGAATGTGGTCATCGATGGCTGGTGGTGAATTCCGGTGACATTCACGATTCACGTGAAAATCAAGAATAGCACACATACAGATTAGATAGAGAGATAAACTAAATTGCATTTATTTAATTACGGTACATTCGATCACTCTGAAATTTTGATACAATGCATTGTCGTCCAAGATATATCTGTGGTAAAATTTTTAGATCTCTAGGACCATCAGAAGTTGTTTAATTTTAGGTTACAAGATTTGACGGATACAACATACAACATACAAACAGTGTGACTTAAATAAAAGCGTGTAATAAGAAAAGATCTTGGAACTTGAAGGATAACATCTTACACTCATCTTCACGAATGTTGTGGAATCTTCATTTAGTTAATTTATTTATTACTTTAAAAAATGCACTTATAAATACACCAGAAGCACCTTCATGACATTATTACCCAAAAAAAATTACCCTGATCTTGTCTTTTCCCGTTCCACCCGAAAAGAAAAAAAAATCATTTACACCAACCTAGCCACAGCTATTACACCAACCTAGCCACAGCTTTTACACCAACCTAGCCACAGCTTTTACACCAACCTAGCCACAAATTTTACACCAACCTAGCCACATATTTTACACCAACCTAGCCACAGCTTTTACACCACTGTATGCCCAGCTTTTACACCACCGTTGCCACAACTTTACATCAAGTAAGCCACATCTTTTAAAAAGCCTTGTAACAAATATTATTGATGACTAGCCATAACTTGAGGCTAATTTCCCCGCCCCCACCACCCCTCGGGACATAATTTATGAAATAATCTCTGTAGTCTGAACAGTCAGATCACATTTCTGGTGTAATGAAACTTCACCCTGGTCAAATAAGTAAATTGTTTTAGTAGTTATAACTGAAAACCATTTCAGGTCACTCAATAATCATGCGCAAACAACTCTACAGCAGTTTCTATTCCTGCCCTTCTCCCGTAGTGTATGGAGATAATTGTTTTAGTGACCCATTGTTAATCAAAATGTTGGTGGGGAGAGGAGGGTTAAAAGTGACATGAAATGGGCGGGATTCAATGAACAAATACGCCGGCCATTTTGTTGGTAGTGTTCAAGGATGTTCAGCATTGTTCGACTAACAACAGGGATTCATGCTGGTAACCTATTTAGGATAGGGGAAGGGGGAATTCGGTGCATCAGTAACGAATCAGAGCACATGGCAATAAAGATGTACCATTAGTTATCTACATTACAAATGATGGTGATGATTATGGCTTTCTTGTACAATGAAACATCATGAGCTGAAAGGAGAGCACATTCCATCTCATACTAAGTTTTTCATAACATAAAAATTGAGAATATCACTTACAGAGTATTTCAATCTATTGTAGACTCCACGACATCAATTTCTGAGCGTCATGAACACAGCGTTATGACATTGTATACAAAAATAATTAAAAATTGTTTTATATAGTGTTTTGTTTTTGAAGATCAATTCTGCATTTTCAACACAACACAACACAATAATTCCACATGATAAACTGATCCTCAAAAGTCAAAAATAACAAAGTCATACATTCCCGCCCGAAACAATCCTATAACAAAGTCATAAATTCCCGCCCGAAACAACCCTATAACAAAGTCATACATTTCCGCCCGAAACAACCCTATAACAAAGTCATCCATTCCCGCCCGAAACAATCCTATATCAAACAATTATCTATACCTTTTATCAGCTCATTTTCATCCACTAATATTCAACGCATATAGTGGCCGTAGTTTATACACTTTGTTGGAGAACATAATTGATTTCAAATCGAGTTTTTGTAAATAATAAAATGTAATAAAATGGATTCCCCTTGAAGGTTGAACATCAACAGAATTAAGAAAAGTTTACGTTTCGTCAAAGATTAAGAAGATGTTAGACAAGGGGTTTACAAATACATTACTACGTTCAATGTACATAATACGTATAATGTACATAATACGTCCAATGTACATGATACGTTCAATGTACATAATACGTCTAATGTACATAATACGTCCAATGTACATGATACGTCCAATGGACATGATACGTCCAATGTACATGATACGTCCAATGTATATTACTACGTCCAATGTACATGATACGTCCAATGTACATAACTACGTCCAATGTACATGATACGTCCAATGTACATGATAAGTCCAATGTATATTACTACGTCCAATGTACATGATACGTACAATGTACATGATACGTCCAATGTATATTACTACGTCCAATGTACATGATACGTCAAATGTACTTGATACGTCCAATGTACATTACTACGTCCAATGTACATGATACGTCCAATGTATATTACTACTTCCAATGTACATGATACGTCCAATGTACATGATACGTCCAATGTATATTACTACGTCCAATGTACATGATACGTCAAATGTACTTGATACGTCCAATGTACATTACTACGTCCAATGTACATGATACGTCCAATGTATATTACTACGTCCAATGTACATGATACGTCCAATGTACATGATACGTCCAATGTATATTACTACGTCCAATGTACATGATACGTCAAATGTACTTGATACGTCCAATGTACATTACTACGTCCAATGTACATGATACGTCCAATGTACATGATACGTCCAATGTACATAACTACGTCCAATGTACTTGATACGTCCAATGTACATTACTAGGTCCAATGTACATGATACGTCCAATGTACATGATACGTCAAATGTACGTGATACGTCCAATGTATATTACTACGTCCAATGTACATGGTACGTCAAATGTACATGGTACTTCCAAAGTTCAAAGTGTGACCAGTTTTCAATTTGGCTGGCAATTTTCACCTTGGTCTAGACGAGTTGTCAATGTCTGATGTGCTGGAAATTCCCATGCTTCTTTGGCCGGCCACTTTCTGAGGTGCCTGAAAAACCTGCCAAATATTGGACGCGCTTATGCAAGACTGTCCAGTAGGATGCGTAGCTTTGAAGGTATAACCAAATTTCAATTTTCAGTAGAATATGCCAACCACGATGTTGAGAATATGAAGTTGACATTGATGCAGACAAATGAAATGAATGGTCTGAGTCTCATGTTCATTCAAACGATGAAAATATGCTATTATTTTTATCAAGGGATTCAGCAATTGCCATTAGCCATGTTGATGCGTTTTTTATTCAACAATTTTTAAATTAACGTTGATTACTTAAAATGTGTTGATATCTCTTACAATTTTTTTTTAAATCCCACACTCCTTAACATTAAAATGTACTTGAACACATTATTATAAAAATGCTTCAGAATTCCTTAACAATTATTTTTAAACATCTTTTCTGATGGCTTCTCCTGTAAAAAAAAATCATGATCTCGCGTTCTTTTAAGTAATTTTATTGGATCTCTTTAATAATGAATGCTTTTCTCTTTTATTGCAGAAAATTCATTAGCTTAGACATCCTTCCTTTTTTGTCCATTTTCTTATTGCATAACATTTTTACTTTATAAAAAACACTGGTGCAGAAAGGACGCAAGTAATTCTTTTAAGTTGTATTTTGTTTCCATTCCATAAGTTCAGATTTTAAAAAGAAATTAATCAACCGAGACCCGTACCATTCATTAGCTGTAAATTCCATTTACACATTTCCAGAAACTAATTTTGAAATAACCTGTAAATTAATTAGTCAATTTGAGAGAAATGTTAGTTGTTGCCTGAATCAGCGACTCGTGAACTCAACCTGGACCTAGTTCATCGTCAGTGTGGCTCTCCTACGCCTGTTACTATTGCACCGTTTGGTGTGCATGTAAGCACATTTCTGTCGTAGCCTGATGATAAGACATAGTCTGTGAACTTTTCCCTTGAGTTTCCACAATAAAAACAAGGTAGTAATGACGTCACGCGCGTTCTTTGACGTCAGACCAGCATTTACACTTACCGTCCCCTCCTTCTGTTTTTTTTAAAATTATTTCCCCCATCATGTTTGCGATAGCTCGTAGCGTGGATCTATTTTTAGACACACGGGTGCTGCTCTCAACTGACTGACGGGTATTTATGGAGGACAAACAAAAAAGTTTGGTACAGTCTGGCCGTTCTAAAACTATACGCCACTCCCACATTCCCCCCTACTAAGACCAGCTCAAACACCTAGGCCCTGACTCCTTGAGTAACCTGCATTTACACTTAAAAGCCAATGATAGAAGTTGCCACTCTATGGACTCATATTTAGTTTCATGTAATCACTTCCATAAATGAATAACTGACCTTAATTTGTTCCTCAAAAATAACATCATGTGTTGAAACACAAGAAACACAAACTAATTGTGGCATCAAAACATTAAATTAAAGCTTCATCAATCAACTCAAACTCAGGAAAAAGTTTCCATTAATGTCATCAGTAAAAATAAATCAACACAAGTATTAAAATTAACTTCACATTACACATCATACAAAATAGTAAATGATTACAGGATATAAGAAATGGATTGAGGGAGTTGGGGAAAGGTAAATTTGAGGCCTAAGACAAGATTTTACTAGTTTTTAAATACTTTAGTTGATTGTACAGCAAGTATTTGACAATGATACACAAACATAATTTCCTCATTTACTTCGTTAATTGTTGCTACCATTATTGTCCAGAACCAATTTGGCAAGTTTTGGGGCTGTGTAATCAGAGTTCAATGTGAGGTACCAAGTTGTGTATAGGAGGGGGTGCTACTGTCTCACGACATCAGGGTTCAAAGTGAGCCACCAAGTTGTGTATAGGAGGGGGCGCTACTGTCTCACGACATCAGGGTTCAAAGTGAGCCACCAAGTTGTGTATAGGAGGGGGCGCTACTGTCTCACGACATCAGAGTTCAAAGTGAGCCACCAAGTTGTGTATAGGAGGGGGCGCTACTGTCTCACGACATCAGAGTTCAAAGTGAGGTACCAACGTCACTGTCTCACGACATCAGGGTTCAAAGTGAGGTACCAACGTCACTGTCTCACGACATTTGGGTTCAAAGTGAGGTACCAACGTCACTGTCTCACGACATCAGGGTTCATGTTGTGAAAATTGGGGCGGGTTGCACAAACAAATATAATGGACCAACCCCCCCCCCAAACCCAATCACGCTGAGCACCGTCATCACTGCTACCTGCGCTATTTATAAACCAAATGAAAAAATTGGCAGATATTCATGAGTCTTAAAAGGGTAGATTAATGTTTTCAACACATAGTATAGGAATCTTTACAAGATCGCACTCTACTACGTACGCTCACGTGTATAGATATTGTGGCAATACATTAGTTGTGGCTGAAACTAAGTTGCTCTTAGTTTAGTTTACTCCCCCATCACATGAGTTAGCGAAGCTTCTAACGGAGCTTAAACTAATTTAACGGGGAAACTACTGTGCAGGTACAGTAAGGTTACAACCAGGTGTGGTGTGGGGTTTGTTTGGGCTGGCAAGTGCTGTTGTGCAATTTAAAAATAAATACATTCTGATGAAGTTATTTATATCTACGCTTAATCCAATTTAGTTTGAAAGTTTTCTTTTTTTAATTTTGTTTATAATTTTTTACTAGTCTTATATTAACGTGCTTTGTAAGTTTAATCCAAACCGTCCCACTATTTGTTGATATTTTTTTCACGTGCCTAGTTCACGCGTTGACGCCGACCGTCACTGTGTACACCCCCAACCGTCCCTGCGCCCAGTTTTAAAACCAGGGGAGATAATTGTGTTTCAGTCTATAAATGTCGCGTTTAAACATAATCACTACTTTTAGTTATGTCTCATATATAAGCGATTTATAGTCAAAAGGAGTGAACTTTATTTCAAGAACCGTCAGATTAAAAATATCAGTTAAGAAATCTCAAATGATTGAATCGATTTTCATACAAAATGTACTTGCCTATATTTAAATACTGTCAGTACAGGTGTTATCTACTTTAGGAAAAGAGTAGTTACCTGTACCTTTCTTTTAGCCTTCAACATACCACCCCGCCAAACCAGCCCTTCCCCAATTCTTAACAACTCCCTTGCTCTCTGTCAAGTGCGAAAATGGCAAAATGTTTACTTAACTGTGAAGTAGTTTTCCTTTAAAAAAATATTCTTAACGTGTTTGTTAGCTTCATGATTTGGGTGAAAGTGGTTGCTAACTCTTGGGTGAGAGTGGTTGCTAACTCTTGGGTGAGAGTGGTTGCTAACTCTTGGATGAAAGTGGTAGCTAACTCTTGGATGAAAGTGGTTGCTAACTCTTGGGTGAAAGTGGTTGCTAACTCTTGGGTGAAAGTGGTTGCTAACTCTTGGGTGAAAGTGGTTGCTAACTCTTGGGTGAGAGTGGTTGCTAACTCTTGGATAAAAGTGGTTGCTAACTCTTGGATGAAAGTGGTTGCAAGCTCTTGGGTGAGAGTGGTTGCTAACTCTTGGATGAAAGTGGTAGCTAACTCTTGGATTAAAGTGGTTGCTAACTCTTGGGTGAAAGTGGTTGCTAACTCTTGGGTGAGAGTGGTTGCTAACTCTTGGATGAAAGTGGTTGCTAACTCTTGGATGAAAGTGGTAGCTAACTCTTGGGTGAAAGTGGTTGCTAACTCTTGGATGAAAGTGGTTGCTAACTGTTGGGTGAAAGTGGTAGCTAACTCTTGGGTGAAAGTGGTTGCTAACTCTTGGGTGAAAGTGGTTGCTAACTGTTGGGTGAAAGTGGTTGCTAACTGTTGGGTGAAAGTGGTTGCTAACTGTTGGGTGAAAGTGGTTGCTAACTCTTGGATGAAAGTGGTTGCTAACTCTTGGGTGAAAGTGGTTGCTAACTGTTGGGTGAAAGTGGTTGCTAACTCTTGGGTGAGAGTGGTTGCTAACTCTTGGTTGAAAGTGGTTGCTAACTCTTGGATGAAAGTGGTTGCTAACTCTTGGGTGAGAGTGGTTGCTAACTCTTGCATGAAAGTGGTTGCTAACTCTTGGAAGAAAGTGGTTGCTAACTCTTGGATGAAAGTGGTTGCTAACTGTTGGGTGAAAGTGGTTGCTAACTGTTGGGTGAAAGTGGTTGCTAACTGTTGGGTGAAAGTGGTTGCTAACTCTTGGATGAAAGTGGTTGCTAACTCTTGGGTGAAAGTGGTTGCTAACTCTTGGGTGAAAGTGGTTGCTAACTCTTGGGTGAAAGTGGTTGCTAACTGTTGGGTGAAAGTGGTTGCTAACTCTTGGGTGAGAGTGGTTGCTAACTCTTGGATGAAAGTGGTTGCTAACTCTTGGATGAAAGTGGTTGCTAACTCTTGGGTGAGAGTGGTTGCTAACTTTTGGATGAAAGTGGTTGCTAACTCTTGGAAGAAAGTGGTTGCTAACTCTTGGATGAAAGTGGTTGCTAACTCTTGGATGAAAGTGGTTGCTAACTCTTGGATGAAAGTGGTTGCTAACTCTTGGGTGAGAGTGGTTGCTAACTCTTGGATGAAAGTGGTTGCTAACTCTTGGAAGAAAGTGGTTGCTAACTCTTGGATGAAAGTGGTTGCTAACTCTTGGGTGAGAGTGGTTGCTAACTCTTGGATGAAAGTGGTTGCTAACTATTGGGTGAAAGTGGTTGCTAACTCTTGGGTGAAAGTGGTTGCTAACTCTTGGGTGAAAGTGATTGCTAACTATTGGGTGAAAGTGGTTGCTAACTCTTGGGTGAAAGTGGTTGCTAACTCTTGGGTGAAAGTGGTTGCTAACTGTTGGGTGAAAGTGGTTGCTAACTCTTGGGTGAAAGTGGTTGCTAACTGTTGGGTGAAAGTGGTTGCTAACTGTTGGGTGAAAGTGGTTGCTAACTCTTGGGTGAAAGTGGTTGCTAACTGTTGGGTGAAAGTGGTTGCTAACTCTTGGGTGAAAGTGGTTGCTAACTCTTGGGTGAAAGTGGTTGCTAACTCTTGGGTGAAAGTGATTGCTAACTCGCATACACAAAAAGAAAAGTGAGGGGGGGGGATAAAATTATTCAATCAGCAAATGGATTATTATTTGTGTTGCCAGTAATCAGAGTTGAATGCGAGTGATTAGTTTAGGCGTGAATGGTTTCACCGTTATTGACCACACCAAAAGTAGCACAGCAACTTAGAATTAGTGTGGTAATTTTTTTTATATTTAAAATTTGTATTTATCCTATTAAAGACGCTTTTTATATAGATGATTATTCCGTTCTACGATGATCTATATTCATGTTAAATCGTGTAGTAGTTCTTTTATAAAATACTTTACTGGGATCTCCATATGGTGACGTAACTGTTATTGTACTTCTAAAATTTGATCGGACTCCAAAAACTAAACACTAAAAGTTCATACTTATGTTCATCTTCAGTCCATGTGGTAATCTTTTAAGTCAACAATCATTAGAAAATATTTTTTTTTAAAAAATTATTATAGTTTTCATGTCAGATTTAGTTCAGTTTTATGTTGTATATTTCAGATACACCCTCTGAAACAGCTAGTCGGCTTAACGATGAGCTTGTTAACCTAAAGCTTAAACTAAAACTATACACATGTGTAGTGACTCAATCAGATGAATTGAAATAAAAATATGTGTTAATTTGTAAATTAATAAAATAAATAGTTGCTAGACAATCTACCACTATAATAGATTGTCATTTAACATGTCAGGGTTTGAGGTAAAATACTGCAAATAAGTTTTTAAGAAAAAGATTTCTCATGCACATTTTGTAATTCGAAGGGGACGATAAAATGGACAAGCAATGAAAGATAGCAGCGAGGAAGTCCTCTGAATATTTTGTATGAAGTGTGTTTCTGACACCACGGGGTTGTTGTGTTGCCATAGAGATGACATGACGCGCATAACGACTTTTATTTATAGCAATGTGGGAAGTTTTTTGGATCAATTTGACTTGATATCGATTTCAATTAATTCATAAAACTCAGTCTCTCAGTGTCTAAACTTGGGTTTCTGTTTTTTTTAAGCTGTTGTTGCTGATGTAGTCGTTTGTGCTGATGTCGTTGCTGATGTAGTCGTTTGTGCTGATGTCGTTGATGATGTCACCATCATTCATTTTACCATCATCCGTCGCCTTTTTCCTCCTGCAACTCTTTGAACACAGAACAAGTCAGCACTTTGGTAACTAAATATTGACATCGTAGTCCCCGCTCCAAACCCAAACTCATGTGATGTAGTTTTCATAATTCTTACTGTTCCGGTCAGTGGATGATTTGCAGATTTTACCAATCAAGCAAAAGTCTGACGATAGGGGTGAAGGTCATCCCAACTTGACCTTTTCACACTGACAAATTGCTAACAAACAAATGCACTTGACGGATCGTTTATTCGTGCAGGTCCGTCACATTGTTAGCGTCACTGAAAACAGAGATCTCGATATAGTTATTGTATTTGGATTTCTTCCAATAAATATTTCTGGGGTCAACTCGTGACTCTTGTCAACAAGGTGAACTATATTTAATGCCAACCCACAGAGACATCGAACGCGCATTGAGTACAATACTTACTAATTAACCTAAAGTAGCATTTCTGAAGTTAACTTAATTTAACCTTAAGAATATTGCTATTGGGATTTTCATATTAACAGAAAAGTAAAAATATCTCGGGGATTCATTAGCACCAAAAAGGCGACCATTAAAAGAGTCAACATGCAATGATCCTTCTATTCTCTAAGTTTCTAAAACTTCACTTGAGCGGTTATGTTATTTATTCCCTTTACTTCAACAATAAAAATTGTGTTATTTCTTTCTTGACAACTGAATTAACGGGGTCTGACATGGCGTGGTATGAGGTATGTTTGACTATTAAGGAAACGAAAAAAAAAGATCCATATATGCCCTGAGGCATGGCGACCAAAATTCTATCATAAAATGTGCATGATGGCAAATGAATCCTGCACGCCGTTCCCAGGCAATAATGAATAGAGAATATTGTTACCTTGAGGGAGTTGGGACCTATTCAGTCAGGTCTCACGGCCCAGCGATGTGTTGAGATAAGGCGGCCGAGTTGCGCAACTGATGTAAACACTTGTAAAGTTTCTCACGGATGGATTTTTTTCGTTTCCATCTTTCTATAAGAGGCATACTTGACTGCACCAAGATGTTTGATTAAAACAGCTTTGGTCATACACAATAATAAGAGGTTACGGTTCGCTCGAGGGGAGGGTTTGGCTTCTGTAACACTATAAAATGACAGAATTGCTGTTTAATTTATTGTTGTGGTTCTTTAGCTGACATATTGTATCAAAGCTTACAAGCCCTCCTTTTTTTCTCCTTTATTTTAAATGACGTATAATGTTCCGAATAATAGCTTTATATATAACTTAATTTTATAGTAATTTTGCGTATTACCCAAAATCGCCAAATTTATACCCACACATAATATTTTACTCCCTGTAAGCTATTTGTTTTCTCTCTTGCATAATATAATATTGCCTGATATCATTTCAAATCAACTCTTCGGTTAAACGATGTCGTCCCCCCCCCCGCCTAATGGTAGTAAAGTGAAGTAAAGTTCCCCTTTTAGAACATGCTGGCTACGGGGTAAGTGAAGCAACGTGCACACGTTTTTATAGACAGACGTATGAGGGGATCGAGTGGGTAGCACAATGCCCAGCCGCCTTTACTTCCCCAACTGATGTCAGTTACCCGTTTAGAGCTGCGTAGACGCCCTTAAGCCTCGTGTACCTAATGGCACTCGCACAATTGTTATTACCTCAAATATCACTGTGACAAATTTACAAAATCACATATGCTGAAACTGTTTCTTAACTATTGACACTCAAGCAGTAAAAAAGAAGTCGTACAAAATGTAAAAGAACTTATTTAGATTAATTAAGAACTGGTAATGTTATAAGTAATGGTACACAGTATATTAGAACTGGTACATAATATATAAGTACCGGTACACATCATATAAGAACTGGTAAGCAGTATATAAGAACTGGTCAGGGGTGGACTGGGGAGTTCAAGCGGCCCGGGAAAAAAAAAGTGGCCCTATCTTCATAACTTTTATTTTCCTTGTTCATTTTTTTCCATCCAAACATGAGGGCCGAGGCCTTCAAAGTCATGGGTCACTTTACAAATTACAATATACAATAACAAAATCGCATTTATATTTATAAATAAAATAAAAAGAATGGGTCAATTCAGGTTATAAATCAAATTTATTCGGACTCACTGTGCTGGTGTATATAGTATAAGCAACTTCTTTAAGCTGGGTGACATTTCGGGTAAATGATCTATAATTGTGACATTATTCAGTTCACTTAAAACATCGGTTTCTGTTGACAAAAGCATAAAAGCGTCAAGGTATGTAGAAGTCAATGAACTTCGCAAGCGATTCTTAATGTATTTCAGTCATGGCCGGCCCTAGAGTATGCGGGGCTCAACGCAGCATACCTTATGCGTGGCCCTGAGCCCAAGGCAGCAGATGAGGAGCGAGACCCATACAAACATTTGCATTTCTACATATATTAAATGATATGACATATAAAATTAAATTACTTAAATTTTTACCCTAACAGCATTGACACATCGATGAATACAGTTTTAATTGAAGATCCTAAAACTAAAAAATATATTTAAATAATTAAAATGTTTTGTTTTGGTGTGCTAATTAGACAGTTTATATATTTATTATACAACTAACAATATAAACTATATACACTAGCGTTGGTTTGGTTTTATCTTCTACTTCCAACTTGTTTTTACAACTTACAAGCAAAGCTTGTGAGCTTTAGCGGCTGCAAGATCTGAAATACTGGTAAGTTTAATATTGTCAAGATCCTTAGCAACATAAGTCTCATTGTCAAAATAGCTAAGTTACTGAGTTACTAAGTTAATGAGTTACTAAGTTACTAAGTTACTAAGTTACTAAGTTACTGAGTTACTAAGTTACTGAGTTACTAAGTTACTGAGTTACTGAGTTACTAAGTTACTAAGTTACTAAGTTCCTAAGTTAATGAGTTACTAAGTTACTAAGTTACTAAGTTACTAAGTTACTAAGTTACTAAGTTACTAAGTTACTGAGTTACTAAGCTACTAAGTTACTAAGTTACTAAGTTACTAAGTTACTGAGTTACTGAGTTACTAAGCTACTAAGTTACTAAGTTACTGAGTTACTGAGTTACTGAGTTACTGAGTTACTAAGTTAATGAGTTACTAAGTTACTAAGTTACTAAGTTACTAAGTTACTAAGTTACTAAGTTACTAAGTTACTAAGTTACTGAGTTACTAAGTTACTAAGTTACTAAGTTACTAAGTTACTAAGTTACTAAGTTACTAAGTTACTGAGTTACTAAGTTACTAAGTTACTAAGTTACTAAGTTACTAATGTACTATGTTACTAAGTTAATAAGTTACTAAGTTTCTAAGTTACTAAGTTACTAAGTTACTGAGTTACTGAGTTACTAAGTTACTGAGTTACTGAGTTACTGAGTTACTAAGTTACTAAGTTACTGAGTTACTAAGTTACTAAGACGATCTTGAATCATTGTTTATCCCATAAAGGTGAAAATAATTTTTAGTTTCGAAAAGTTTCTTTTACTGAAGCCAAAGTGTCGGGAATAGTTGGAAGTGTTAGAATTGCAATGGGTCTGTTAGGAAAGTCACTATAGCGCTTTTTTACTGAAAGAAACTGCAAAATATTAACAGGATCGTGGTAGGTAACTGCAGGAATTATGGAACTCGATGATTGCTACTCATCAGCAAGCATGAAAGCATCAAGATCATTACTTTCGCAGGCAGTGAGCTTTTCTCAAGATTCATACAGCAATTCAGTAAATCATTGTTTTGTAATTGATGAACTTTATAAAGAAATGCTAATGTTGTTTCAAAACCGCAATTTCAGTAAGATTTCCACCATTTGCAAGTATTTTCCATGCTCTCAGCTTCAGTTACTAGACTGACAGAAATATTTTGTAATTATTTGCTGATGTAATTAAATTGGAACAATATGTCGCACCAAAAATCATTTGAAACAGTGAAATTGAAGTTCTTAAGTTTTTTTCACAAAGACTGCTTCACTTCAAACTTTTGGATCACTACTTTGCTTAAATACTTTGAAAAGTGCATCATCGATTTCTCCTGCTTGATATCAAATTTTGTTTCACAAAGTGGTTTCACAGAAATATTTCAAGCATACTTGGAAAATAAAGCCCATCGCTTTGTTGAAGCAGAAAATCAAATATATATTGTTAAATTATTTACTAAAAAACGTCAGTGCATCAGAACAAGTTTTTACCATATAACATAGCAGCAAGATGTAGCTGTGAAGGGCATTTGCCGTATCCTTGACCGCGGATATCAGAAACATTTAAGCCCAATTTTCTCAGTTCCAATAGTAAGACACCAAGCAATTGTTGACCAGTATTTTCTTCCACTTCTAGAAAACGTATGAAGCTCATGAGCTACTTCAGAATATCCGCCTCCTTGGCTTGCATAGCGCATTGTCAGTGACATCTGTTCTTGGTGACATTGGCACGGTGTGCAATAAAGTATTAATAAATGTATTTAGCTGATTTTACTCTTCCTACAATAATTTTCCTTACCTTATTTCCCATCAACGAAATTAGTTCGTTCTGAATGCGCTTTCCTGAAGTAGTGATCATGAATTTCATCAAATTTTATTCTTCATTTATTTTCCTTCAAAACAGAAACAAATTTTGTTAGCAATTCTGCGAGACCCAGAAAGTTTCGATTGTGTGCCTGGTGTATTCATCAACTGGACTACGAAATAGCTGAGCGAGAAATTGGACAATGGCCATGAGACGTTGAAATATACTATGTCAACGAGCCTTTTTACTGTTTATTATTTTGGGCTTGCTTGTCGATTGTCATTGTTTTGTTAGCTTCTTTTATATCTCAAACCATTCCAAAGTATATGTCATATGTTTCTTTTATTTATCATGATCAGACCGTCTAACACATTTTTATTTCACTTAAAATAGCAAGTTAAAGCCTCAAAGTAGCGTTCTTTTTTTAAAATGTTCTGAATACATAAAATTCTAAAATACGCCAGGAAAAATACTTTTTGCATTAGGATTTAGGATGATTATAATATTTTATTATATTAGAATGGATTTTTTCTAATTATTTTATTCTCAAAAAATAAATATTAAGTTTTCTTGAAACACTGTTATAAAAATGTATTGCGTAATACAAGTAAAATTGTAAAAAGTAGTAAAAATGTTTAGTCAAAGTGCGGAGCCATGAAAAGCGCTGGGCCCAAGGCAGTTGCCTTGCCCTAAGGCCGGCCCTGATTTCAATTTAGAGAAATATCTCTCACAAGCTACTTGGGTAGACGACAGAGTCAATAAGGTTTTATATGCACTAAAGAGATGCTTGCATGTGTGGCCATAGAAACTGTATTTATGTAGTACAGAAAGCAACAAACATGACATTTTTGGCAAGTTTAATTACTATTATAACACCGGCCCTGGCGGCCCACCGGGAATTTTCCCGGTGTCTCGGCGGCCCAGTCCACCCCTGGAACTGGTACACAGTATATAAGAAATGGTACACAGTACATAAGAAATGGTACACAGTATATTAGAACGGGTACATGGTATATAACAACTGGTACACAGTATATAAGAAATGGTACACAGTACATAAGAAATGGTACACAGTATATAAGAACGGGTACATGGTATATAACAACTAGTACACAGTATATAAGAAATGGTACACAGTACATAAGAAATGGTACACAGTATATAAGAAATGGTACACAGTACATAAGAAATGGTACACAGTATATAAGAAATGGTACACAGTACATAAGAAATGGTACACAGTATAAAAGAAATGGTACACAGTACATAAGAAATGGTACACAGTATATAAGAAATGGTACACAGTACATAAGAAATGGTGCGCAGTATATAAGAAATGGTACACAGTACATAAGAAATGGTACACAGTATATAAGAAATGGTACACAGTACATAAGAAATGGTGCGCAGTATATAAGAACGGGTACATGGTATATAACAACTGGTACACAGTATATAAGAACTGGTCCATCAGGTGCCTTGCCCAGAGGCGTAGGCTGTCAAGCCTCTCCACAGCTCTCTGTCTTTGGTACTGCCCATCAGCTCCGCTGGTGATTGTGTCCCATGCCATCTTGTCAGCCATCCACCATCGTTTCTCTCTGTCTGCCTCGATCCCTTTGCCCTGGGTCTTTCTTTCCTGTTGTTACTGTGTGTTCTAGCTTGCCTTGCCTCATGATGTGTAAAAAAAACTAAATTGTCTCTTTCTAAAGTTAGACAAAATGTTTCCTGTATGGGCTACTTCCTTCAGAACGTCTTCGTTACACCTCTTCTCCGTCCAGGGTAATTTTAAATCTTATCTTATCTTATCAATACAGACGTTCCTTCCATGCAGAAGATAATTGCGTCCACAGACCATGACATATGACCTGTTGGCAAGTGATGCAGCGTTCACAGGCCACGGCTTTGTGGGTTCCACGCATTACCCAGCCGCCTAACTAGTGTTAGGTACCCATTCGGAGCTGGGTGACTCAGGCACGCCCTAGGCCCCGGCAATAAATCATTGCCTTGACATGGATTCGAACCCGTACCCATCGGTTCGCCACTCGAGCGCGCTGCCACTCGACCACGCGTCCCACATTTCACAAGTTTCCTAACGTTTCTGCAATTTATTTGTGACTGTTCAGGCTTCACATCCATAAAATAAAACTGGTTCTATGTAACACTGAAGCACTCTTTTCCTCCCTTCCAATGGTATATATTTGTAGGTCAGGAGATTCTTCATTTTATGGAATGCTGCTTTCAATCGTGCTATTCAGTTTTTAATCTCAATTGTGCATCTTCCGTCTGAGGTCAACATGTTCCCAGATATTTAAATTTGGTGAATGTTTTAATGTTTCTCCATCTACTTCTAATCTACATTCTGGGTTGGTTTTCTTTTTGGATATTACCATGACTTCTGTTTTCTTTTTGTTCAAACGTAGACCTTTGTTTGCACTTTCCTTATCTATAATATGCCCAACTTAATTTATAGTTAATTAGATCAGCTAATGGTTTAAGAGAAAGATACAACACTATTATCAGGAACATATTAAATACAATAGAGAAAATAGAAAGCATCGACAATCAATAGGAAATGCTAAGAGACTCCATTCACCAAACATCAAAAGAGGTCATGCCTGAAGATAAAAGAACTTCCAAAAATAAATTGATGACAGATGAGATCTTACAAATGATGGACCAAAGAAGAGAGGCAAAACATGATAAAGATAAATACAATCCTGTAAATCGACACATAAGAGACAGATGTAGCCAAGCAAAGGAAGAGTGGTTGGCTCAAAAATGCAAAGAGGTAGAACGACACCACAAAGAGGTAGAACGACACCACAAAGAGGTAGAACGACACCACAAAGAGGTAGAACGACACCACAAAGAGGTATAACGACACCACAAAGAGGTAGAACGACACCACAAAGAGGTAGAACGACACCACAAAGAGGTAGAACGACACCACAAAGAGGTAGAACAACACCACAAAGAGGTAGAATGACACTACAAAGAGGTAGAACGACACCACAAAGAGGTAGAACAACACCACAAAGAAGTAGAACAACACCACAAAGAGGTAGAATGACACTACAAAGAGGTAGAATGACACCACAAAGAGGTAGAATGACACCACAAAGAGGTAGAACAACACCACAAAGAGGTAGAACAACACAACAAAGAGGTAGAACGACACCACAAAGAGTTAGAATGACACTACAAAGAGGTAGAATGACACCACAAAGAGGTAGAACGACCGCACAAAGAGGTAGAATGACACTACAAAGAGGTAGAACGACACCACAAAGAAAACTCAAGAGGCATGTACAGAAGAATAGATGAACTGACAGGAAGAAAGAAAAATAAGGGGACAGGCTGTTTACGATCCAAGATCAAGGAGATATTATAATGGGTACAGAAGATGAACTAAGAAGATGGAACGAATACATTCAAGGTTAATACAGTAATGATAGACAAGAATCAAAACCTAAACCCAACAATGATGGACCACCAATGATTAGTGCAGAAGTCAAGCAGGCCATACGCCAAATGAAAAGCAACAAACACTCCAGGGCCAGACAAAATATCAAAAGTAGAAATAGAGTCATTAGATGAGACTGGAATACATAAAGTAGTGAAACGTGTAAATGACATATACAACACAGGATACATTCCAGAGGAGCTTAGAAGATCAATCTTTATAGCATTACCCAAAAAGCCAGTTGCGGTGGAATGTGAGGAACACTGAACAATTATGAGCCATGTTCTAAAGGTCTTGTTACGAATTATCATGAAAAGAATAAGACCCCGTATCAGCCCGGAAATATCTAAATAACAGTGTGGTTTTGTAAAATGCAGATGTACAAGTAATACTTTATATGATCAGAATGATAGCAGAAAGAGCCGTAGAGGTCAAGGCAGACTTGTACTTGTGCCTTATAGATTACAGTAAGGCCTTTGATAAAGTACAACATAACCAACTGATCGACATGTTGGAGAATATACAAATAGATGGTAAAGATCTGAGTATCATAAAGAACATATATTGGTAACAATCAGCAGTGATAAGGGTCGACCAGAAGATCGGCAACTATCAAGAAATCCAGCTGGGGGTGAGACAGTGATGCGTGATGTCACCAGACCTGTTTTCCCTCTACAGCGGATACATAATTAGGCATATAGAAGGCCTTCCTGGAATATCTTTGTTACAATTTGAACAGTTTGAGATATGCAGATGACATTACTAATTGCAAAGAGCGAGGAAGAACTAAAAAGGCTGTTGGACAAAATAAGAACTGGTACAACTTTCATAAATAATATGCACATATTATAAAAGAAATGGTACATAGTATGTAATAACTGATAACAGTCTTTGAGAGCTGGTACATAGTATACAAGATTTGTACACGGAAAACACATTAAATAAATAAGAACTCAAGCCTTTCCCCACCTCTCCCACGCTTGCACACACTCTCTTTGTTATTTACAATAAGTAACGTTTAGAAACTGGAAATTCTATATACTTCATTATTGAAGGCTAATTACAGCAACACAATTGCTTTGGCAATTCATCAAAATGGTATCTACTGACGGTATTTGACAACGCATTCATTCGGGAAACGCGTTTGTAATATAGTCGTCTAGAGTCTAGACCTGGCCCACAGTCAGTGAACAAAATACATTTTCTTTTTGTTGACGCTACATAACAATAATATCATTATAATGTCTCAACAATTTTGACATCACATATTTATTACATCCTTTTTAAAATGAGATTTTGTTAAAACAAGAAACAAATGAACAAGAGGCCAATTTTTGTTTTTTAAGAATATTCTTGGCATTTCATGTCATGCGCTCTTGAACTCAATCTAGCCCAATACTTTCTTTTATACAAAGTGCAAAATATTTATTAAACGTTGACGCCAATATTAAAAACAGGGACATAATCAAAACGTTTACAGTGTGTCATACAAATGTGTCTCTTGAAAGGCCGTAAACATGTTTTGAACTGTGACAATTGTCTCTGAAATCTTATCCAAAGGTCGGTTTCCTTGTGATAGAATACGGTATATATATATTTGTTTTTTAAAAATAGTTCATTTATTTTGCCTGATCGCGATTGATAGTTTTTTATCGGATATTTGCAACGAGTGCGTGAATTTTAATTTAAAAGATCAAAAATTGTTTTACCTCTCAGGAATGCTAAGCACATTATGGAAACATCGGAGCAAGCGAAAAGGGGTGGTGTTTTAGCGACGAATTTTCGGACATTTATTACTGTAAGGATTACAATTTCTAATATTACATAAAAATAAGAAAGCTAAAACTATATCTTTGAGTGACCTACTATAAAGGGAACTAAAAAATTACAAACTAAATTACACTTTCTTTTAAAACGATAAACAAATAAAGTCAGCACATATATATATTAGGGCTGTTAACGATAAATTTAAATTTAATCGTCAACTTTTGAAAAATTAACGATTAAGTATTCCTTAATTTCGATTAAATCCAAAAATTGAAATTTATGGCGTCATAAGCAACATTGATTAAACGTAATTATCGAAAATCGAAATATCACTAGAATGTCTTATTTATATAACATCTTTTAACCAACAACGCAAACAGACAAGTGTTTTGACATTATTTGGTTGAAGTGTTTAGGGGGTCTTATACAACCAGTCGAGATAAGCAATCGTTCACATAGCTTTGGATTGTCTCAGTTGAAGGTTCTGATACTGTAGTGGATGTTTGGTTTTGAAGGGGATATACAAGCGAAGTGTTAGAACCATGGTAGCAATGTTCCCTTTAAGCAGCGCGGATGCGCAGATATTTGACCGACGCCACGCAGGAGTTTAGAATCACCGCGCAGCCAATTTTGTAAATATTGCACCAAAAAATGGAAATTTTGCAACCTTGCATACGAGGTTTTTTTTTCCTTTTTTTTTAACCTTGCACATGGAATAACGAAGCTTAGACTTAGAGGTAACATTTCATGGCAGGCAAACGATTTCTCTCAATGGAAACCTTTATCAACATTTTGTACAGCCACGTCAGTCAATAGTTTAAAACCAAAATGTTCGTGTAATCGTCCGGAAATCAGTTTATATTTATCGGCCGAAATATTTTACTTTTTGACTTCCAGTACATTTATAAGTGGTGGGTCGATTAATCGTTTAAAAAATTTTAATCATTCAAAACTTTTAAAAATTAATCGAGAAATTAATCTTTAATTTATATGTATGTTACGGGCAAAGTGTGAAATTCCGGCATTCTATATAGAATGCCTAGGCAATGTATAGAATGCCTGATGGTTTCAGGCAAATTATGAAATGATTGATATTTCATACATTGCCTAGGCATTCTATAGAATGCCGAGTTGTCGTCCGGCAAAGTATGTAATTGGCCTATACCACTGCCATTTTTCCAGCCACTTATGTTGGCGGTGGCGCTTTGGTCGTTGTTTGATGATGGCGATCGAAGCCTGTGAGTGTTGAAAGATATTGTAAGACAGCGTTTTACAAGGTTCCACTACCAAATCAAAGACAACATTTCCAAAAATTTTCTCACGACGTCAGTTATATCATCCGGCTGAGATTCCACAGATGTTCTACCATAACGTTTCCCCTTGGATTGCTGTGTGACCATATCGGTAGAGAATGTAGTGCTAGGAAAGGAATAACGCCATGTTGACATGTAACGACGGTTCTACGATGAGTTATGCTGCTAAGAACAGCGTTTTAAAAAAAACCGAAACTGTTACCAAAACTTGGTGCACGATGTTAAAAAGGCTAAGACCACCATTAAGCAAGAACCACGGGACGATTAGCTGGTGAAACACTATGATGTCATGATGGTGGAAAATAAGAGTAAGTTGATCTAACATGTTAAAGAAAGCGTGAGTTCCGTTTCTATTTTACGTCGCGGACTCCGAGAGATTTGACGTACTTCATAAAGCCCATTTGGCCATTTTTTATGGAGGACGGGACAGAATGTTGAAAGAACTTTCACCTAAATACAAGAACGCTACCCGTCATGATATTAAACTGTGTATAAACCATTAGTGCACCTTGCCAGAACAAAACAAAAAGGCATCAAAAAGGCATTGTTGTCAAGCCAATGACTTTTTCTGAATTCATTTCTCGTTGTCAGGTCGATCTCATAGACTTTCAACCCCATCCTGATGGGGAATACAAGTTCATAATGATGTATCGAGATCACCCCACCAAGTTCGTGGTTCTCGGGGCCCTGAAGACAAAGTGGGCACAAGAAATAGCATACCAGCTCGAAGACATATTTACGTTGCTTGGTGCTCTAATGATTCTACAGTTCAATAACGGCATGGAATTTGCAAACAATATGGTAAGCAGCCTAAAGGAATACTGGCCCACCTTGAAGATCATTCATAGTAAGCCGCACAACTCACAAAGCGAGGGGAGCGTCGAAAGTTCTAACCAGGACAATGAAAATATGCTGTGTGCTTGGATGCAAGATGAAAAAACTGGCCACTAGAGTGAGGGGTTACAGTTCGACCAACTCAAGAAGAACAGAGCTTTTCATTCTGGGATTAAAAGATCACCATACGAAGCTCTCTTTGGCTGCAGAGCTAAAGTAGGTCTCACAACGTCGTCCCTATCGAACGCTGTTTTACAAGATGTGGAATTAGAAGAAGACCTCGAAAAAATAATACAGAGAATACATCATGTGCTTTATTTTGTATTACTGTCACTTTAAAATACGTAATTATTAATAAAGTCTTTTGATGTGCTCTTTTAACACTTTGCCTAAACGAAATCTGGCATTCTATAGAATGCCTATGCAAAGTATGCAAAAGTTTTACAAATTTCATACTTTGCCTGAAACGATCAGTTTGCCTAGACATTCTATAGAATGCCGGATTTCACACATTGCTTGTAACATATATATATATAAATATATATATATATATATATATATATATATATATATATATATATATATATATATATATATTTAGTTGTAAAGTATCTTTAAATACTTCTAAAGTTTATTTCATTCAACTAAAATCATATTATGCTTCTTTTGAAGGGTCATTCTCTGCGTAATCAGAACAAATAAGTAATATTTGACTGTTAATACTAGATGGATTTCTTTTTAAAATGATATCTTTTTATGAAGCATAAAGAGTATTTAGTTTGATTACTTTTGTTTTACAATTTTACACTGTGAACATTGGATTATAAAGAAATTAATAATAGAGTTACTATTCACAAGTAATTATTGAAAAAAAAATTCAAAACATTTTGCGGGCCGGATTTAGGGTTAAGGTGAGCGCTATTGTTTCGTGGACCGCTACAAAGTCCTTTTGCCGCAACGTGTCTAATGACCGCATTGATACTTAGGGACGCACGCGTCCAAATCATTTATTTTCTTTTTTAAATTAAAAAAAAATTAATGCATCCTTTTCTTGTCGGTAAAAAAATCATACTTAATTATACCATACCTATGACTCACATCTCAACACACGTCAATATCTTGGGCAAGCTTTAGATCTCTAAACGCTCAGTTTAAGTCTTGTAGGGACGTCTCCGTGCTTCTCAACCCGAACCCCCCCCCCGGTCAATACACGCGCCATGTCAACAGCAGGTGACAAACACACGGCGGTATCTATAGCAACACTTCCTCCTCGACTTGGCTTCACCATCTATGCCGTTCGACCGTTCAGCCAGAGAAGGACGTGAATTATTCAGGTACACTTCCAAGGGTTGTATTGTTGTTGATGTCACCATTGATTCACCTGGCAGCGTCCTTGGTGACTGTGTTATCATCATCAACCACATCCTTCTAAACGGAGGATGTTCAACAGGTCGCTGCAGCATCAAACATTGATCTCCTACATTAACGCATCGTCTATTAACATTGGGGAATGGGGGGAAAAAGGTTGGCTGGAAGTTAGGAAAATTGTTCAACAGGTTTAACATTAGTTCAAGTTCGTGATATTTTTCATGTGAAAAAAAAATTAAGTATTATTTCAATTGAAAACATTAGTCTCAAGTTTTATTGTCTCAATTTGTATCAACAACGCTGGTATAATCGATCTGTTTGAGGTTGTTTGTTTTTTTAAGGCACCAACATGAGAATATATCGACTTTTGTTCATGTCCAATGTGTGTCCTAAAAGAAACTTAGTCTACAAAAAAAAAGATTTTACATAATTTAAATGTGGGAAAGACGTAAAAATGTACATACGGAGCTCAATCTATGTTCTTTATTGAGGACATTTTAATTTTTTATACCGAGGTCAAGAATTTCCTTCGAATCTGTCAAATCAATTTCCGTGCTTGGATCACTCCAGTTTCGAAATAAGCGTCATGCAATTCTCAGTCCTGGGTTTATTCTTATTTGTTTTCTAAAATCATGCTACTTTATAAACTGGGGTTATGCTATTTTTATAATTAGCTTACGCTTATTTACTACAATAGTTTCTGGTAATTTTAATTATTTACTGTCTTTTATAGTGACTCTTGTGTCATCTTTCATTTGTGAACAATAATCAAAACTTGCACGAATATAACCTAGTCTTCTACATAAATATTCCAGTGAATTGTAAAAAATATTAAACTCTCCTTTACGCAAGTACCGTATATACTCGTTTTAAAGCCGACTTGTTTTTTGACAAAATCTAGTGGGGAACGTTTGGGGTCGGCTTACGAGCGGGTTAGACAATTATTATACTATTTTCTTCCAAAGAGGGGTAGGGGATCAGCTTATGGGCTCGTGGTCGGTTGGTCGGGCGGGCGGTGGAAAAAAAAAGTCAAAATGACCCACTTTCCGTGATGCTATCGAGCTAAAATTGTGTACATTGACTTGTGTCAAGTAACAATGCATTTTATCAAAATTTCAGATCGATCAAATGTACCGTAATTAAATTAATGCACTTTTAGTTTATCTTTATGTATCTCTATGTAGCCATCTGCTATTGTTGACATCCACGTGTCACTGGAGTTCACCCCAGTAATCGATGACCACATACACGTGTTTTACGGCAAGGACAGTTCAGTTACGTTCAGTCTGTAAATGTTTGTCGCAGGGTGCGTATTATATGGAACAAAATCAATACTTTTAGTTATGTCTCATATATAAGGGATTTATAGTAAAAAACATATTTGTACGGGTTGTTTAATTATTAAATCCCTTAAATTAACTTAACAGTCTTGTCGTGGGCGAGCGGAAAAGCAAAAGTAAAAAATAAACAACTTCCCGTGATGCTATCGAGCAGACATTTTGCACATTGTACTAATGTTTCAGATCGATCAAATGTACCGAAATTAAATTAGTTAACTTTTAGTTTATCTCTATGTTTTTCTTTGTCGCCATCTGCTATAGTTGACCTTCACGTGACTCTGGAGTTCATCGATGACCAAATCCCCATGTTTTACATCAAGGGAAGATCAGTCACGTTCAGTCTGTAAAGGTTTGTCGCGCTTATATTGAGCTTAGTCAATTCTTTTAGTTATGTCTCATATATAAGGGATTTATGGTCAAAAACTATATTTTTACGGTTTGTTTAATTTCAGAGCTAACCAATAATCATGCACTTAAATAATCCACTCTTGAGTACAAAAACATCATATAACTCTAACACAAATATACCATAGTGTTTTAAGGACATATCCGAATGTAAGTTTCACACAAACCCTATAATGTCTGATGTCCGCGATGTTCAAAAATGCAAAGTAAAAAAAAATGTAATATCTTTGGGAATCCGTAATTAAAAATAAAAATTGAAAAACTGGTGTGTTGAAAGTAACGAGGTCATTTTAAGATATTTTCTCATCTCAAGTTTGGTTGTGTCCTTTTGTTTCTTGGAGTGCTGACATCATGGGCTTGATCGAGTTGTCTGGCATTTTTGATATTGTCTGGCATTGTTGATATTGTCTGGCATTGTTGATATTGTCTGGCATTGTTGATATTGTCTGGCATTGTTAATATTGTCTGGCATTGTTGATATTGTCTGGCATTGTTGATATTATCTGGCATTGTTGATATTGTCTGGCATTGTTGATATTGTCTGACATTGTTGATATTGTCTGACATTGCTGATATTGTCTGGCATTGTTGATTATTGTCTGACATTGTTGATATTGTCTGGCATTGTTGATATTGTCTGGCATTGTTGATATTGTCTGACATTGTTGATATTGTCTGACATTGTTGATATTGTCTGGCATTGTTGATATTGTCTGGCATTGTTGATATTGTCTGGCATTGTTGATATTGTCTGGCATTGTTGATATTGTCTGGCATTGTTGATATTGTCTGGCATTGTTGATATTGTCTGAAATTGTTGATATTGTCTGACATTGTTGATATTGTCTGGCATTGTTGATATTGTCTGACATTGTTGATTATTGTCTGACATTGTTGATATTGTCTGACATTGTTGATATTGTCTGGCATTGTTGATATTGTCTGACATTGTTGATATTGTCTGACATTGTTGATATTGTCTGACATTGTTGATATTGTCTGACATTGAGAAGATTTTTATAATTGCTTAATTTGTTTGATAATTGAATTAGTTGATGGAGCATCGTGGTTCTTTTTTATAAACAAATTTTGCATTAAAAGGTATCGAAAAATTAAATATTTAATTAAAACAGATTAGAAAAAATAGCTTGTGTGAGAGTATGAAAATCATGGACTTAGTGTCTAGATTCAGACAGTCGTATAAGGAGATTTGTATAACAGATGACCCGGGAACAGGATGGCAAATGTCTCCCTCAGATAAAAGCTGCAGATGGGATCCTGTTCAGAGCGATGAAAGCATGCATCCCCAGACATTTGACCGCCATGACGTCGTTGAACATTTGTACACATGAGTGCGACCAATAAATGTTTCTCAATCCGTCCATTAAGGAGTATATTGTACACAGCGACACATCTGAAATGGGGAATTTGTATAACTTAAATCAGCTGCACAAAATAAAGAACGATTACACAATATCGCATGATGCACAACGCTATTTGTCTATCTTAACCAACAAGCTTACCTCGCTCAGATTTGGAAACAAACCTTCGTTACTTTGTTTTGGATGCCTTTCGGTATTTCTTAAATGATTCTTTATTACATGGTCTAAAAAACTTGGGAAGACTATTTCTGCACACGTCACACACTGAATCTAAGCTTAAAAATTGTAGCACACTAAATAACTTTGTTAATATGGATATTGTGTAAATAATAAGTTATCAAAAACGCTAGCAACCGAGGTAACATGATATTTTAGGAATGTGTACCAGAATTAGTATCATGTTTTTATATCGTTTATCTGGTTTGTTTGTTTAACAGTTATATCTGACTAGATACAACACTCGTCGTAGTATACGCCGCAGACTTGCTCATAGTGCAAAGAACGGGAGGAAAGAACGAACACAAATAGCAGCACAAAGAAATTAAAACAATGTAAGTGAACATTGAAGGGGGTGGAAAAGCCGACGCATTGTTGATCGGGAGGCATCCGCTGCGGCTGTTGTTACCTGCCTCCTCCCGCCCCCAACCTTTACTACCATCGGTTACCAGCCATAAACGGTGATTGGTCGACCATAGGAAGGGGCATTCGGCATTCTTATTTGCACTCGTCTTGTGCTTGTCCTGGTGAAATATATATATATATAGATTATAATAGATTTCTTTAACTGACCGTATATTTAAGTACAAAATGCCTTATTAAAGACTTGGGGATGTTGGTTATTCAGTAGTTTGAAATGATTTCTATCATATGTGTTTGAGAGTATTGATTGTTATGATATTGGTGGATGAAGAATTCAAATAGCCGTTCTTACTGTGTTTAGATAAATTCAACTGATTTTCATTAAATCAGTACGAAATCTAAAATTTTTGAAGTCCTATTTGGAACTTGACTTGCAGCCATTCCTTGGACATTATTTCCCCACGTTACTTGAAATTTCACATGGAAAGCAGACGGAAATGCTACATTAGGAAGCCTTCAGTGGAATTGTACTTGGAAATTAAAATTATACCGTTTTAAAGTTGTATAATTTCATAAGAGCCTTCCAAGCTTCAATCTTTCAGGACATCCTACATGTGATGAATTGCTTCAAGCCGTGATTGGATAATATCCTCAAAACAATGGTTGAATCTTTCTTTAAGAGATTAAAGTTGGTCTCAGCTTACAAAGCATGTAAATGTCTGCCCTTTGCTTTCAACTTCTTCAATTTTTTTATACTGTGGAAATAAAGGGAAAAAAGGGGGGAAAAATTCGGTTCGTAAAAACCTTTCAATGTATATATATGTATGTGTTTAATTAATTTGTGGAGTCAAAGTTGTTGTTTTTTTAAAAATCTTGCATAATTTAAGCTTGTAACGATAAATAAAACGTTGATACGGCCTTTATGTTTAAAAAAAAACAACATTTGGTGGTCCTTCAATGTATGATCTGAGAAGCCTTAATATCGATATTAGAAATAACGATTGCTTGTAAACAATAGAGTTTGTGTACTGCTGCCCAACCTTCACAACAATTTAGCATCGTGATTGTAGCCATGCGTAAACTTTCGGGATTCCGGTTTATTCCTTTGGAGAGATTATTTGTAGTTAAAATTAAACAGGATCATTGTTATAGCTTGGCATTAGCAATAAAAGAAGTGGGAATTTTGACATGCATGGGTGAACTTAATGGGTTCAAGGGGCCGGTCGCCCTGAATGACAGTTTTAAAGGAGGGGTAAGTATGAATGAATAAATAAATAAATATAAAGGCCTTCTAAACAATGTTTTATTAATCTTTGACTGCGTGAAGGCATCCTTTTATTCATTTTGTTCCCGGGAGTTTTGAAGTGTGTGGTCGCAAGAACTTTTTCCCAAAACTTTTTGAGAAACAAGCATTGTCTGTTGTGTATATTACTATTTGAATCTAAGGATTACCTTTTTTGCACTTTTTGTGTTTTCGCTCACATCTAAAGACGATCGGGATAGCCCATTCAAAATTTTTGCAAGCGAAATCAATACTCATATAATGCCAGTAAAATTATTGACATATTTATACAAGCTATAAGGGTCCAATTTATCAATGGCTAATAACAAAAAAACATCTCAACAATGTATGTCCTATCAGCTGATGAATTTCGACCAATTTATGGAGGAAACGATGCAATCTAATGGAACATTTTTTACTCTGACAACTTATATAAAAAATGTTAATAATAATATAATATATAATACTAATAATAACAATATTACTATTAATGTTCTTAATACAATATTCACAAGAAATGTATTTCAAACTTTTGTAGGTCCCCCATTTTATTATCATTAACGAATAATCAATTTATTTTAGGTTTATGGAAATTCTACCAAACATTGCTTCAAAGTTTTTGAAAATATTATAGCAAATACATTTTTCACAATCTAAAGCCCATAAAACATCTTTTATCACGACTTGGGAAGATTAAATACTGTTTCTATCTGGTTCTATCCAGTTTGTTTTGATAGGCTTGTGTCATGGCGTGAGTGTATATTACACTCTGTCGAGCAGTATCAACTTCCTATTCTCCATGGCAACAATCTGAAACATTTAGGCCCCTTCCCTTCTCCTTCTCTTCAGTCCATTTTTCCCCAGAAGAATACATCGGAAACAAATTGAAGCCAACTGATATAGTGGGTTAGAGTTCTTCTTACATTATTTATTGTTTTAAAATATTGTCTTACTGTGTGTGTTAAATCGTCCATCTATGTTTCAGAATATTTTTTTTTAAAACACAATTTACTTGTGCGCATCATTTTCGCTACAAACTCGGAAAACCAGAGTGATCCTAGAACAATGAAACATTTTTTAAAGGAATTTGTACACTTTAATTAATTTTCATTTATAACTGCGTATAAAAATGAAAGGAATATCTTTGATCTACGTTCATTTTTTTTAAGTTGGTGTATGAGTATCATGTGAAATGGAAACAAGTAAAGAATATGATTTACCACGTCGTGTTTTCCATAAAAAAAATTTAAGCTTTATCATTTTCTTTTAAAATCATTCTCTTTTTTTAAAATTATTTTTATTTTTTAATATAAGTTAAAAATGTATTTCTCCAGAAATCTTTGTTTGAATTAGAACATCCAAATCAACAAACTCAACTATTTCCCCAAACGACTTCATCTATAAAAGGAAACAACATTTAAATAAGTTTGCTTCTCTTTTACACAATGTGGTATTTCTTGTTTAGAAAAGATTTGGTCCACTCTCTTACAACAGATCTAACAAATTCAAATATTATTACATTTCTAATATTTCCTCACAGACAACATACACAAATGCACACACATAAACGCTTAATATTCAAGCACATTGAAACACATACAACTATACACACTGCTGACTATCAAACACACACATATACAAACATATATTAACGCCATGTCTCCACAGAGTTTAACATTCAGACATATATTAACGCCATGTCTCCACAGAGTTTAACATTCAAACATATGTGAGGGACACATGGAACAATATACAAGAAGCTAATGCACAATAAACATATACACACTCATAAAAACACCTAAACACATGCACATATGCACACTCACACGCACCAGTAACCATTAGCATCAAAGGGAACGCAACAGACACGGAAACTACTTCACCTAACCCCGTCCCCACCCACCTGAAGCCTGGATCACTCCACCCCCCCCCCACCTGCCGCGCCCCCAACCGCAACAACCAGCAGTCATCGTTGTCACCGTGGCATCTCAGGTAGAGAGGAGAAAATTGCCTTCAAACGACAACAGACAACAGCACCGTTTGTCATCGATCTCCCCTTCTCTCCCCCCCCCCACCACCACCCCCAACCCCTCGAACCCCCGGGGTCGTCCTCGCTGTTACCATGGCAACGCGTGTAGGTATCTTAATGGCGAGTGGTTTGAGGCTCAGTTCAAGAGCAGAACAGAAGATGGGCTGGGGAAGGGGGGGGGGTGGGAGGAGGGTATTGTTGATGATTGTCATGGAGGCACCGGACATGCCAGTGGGGAGCTAAGTCGAGTTCAAAGGATGAAATTATTATCACCCTGAGTTATATATTCTAATTACATTTATTTTATTTATTTTAATCTAGCCATTTTCATTTTTATAATTTATGAATATTATCAATTTATTCATATGTTTCTTTACATAATGCGTGACTAAATGAGATGCAGGAGATAAATTCAGTTTTAAACAACGAAAAAGACAAAAAAAATAAAATCAGTTTGAAAAAGCGTCCCTGTAACATTTGAACCACAGAAGAGAATTTGAAGCAAAAAGAAGAGTGCCAAGTAGTCTTCTAGATTTTCCATGGAGGTTGTGCTTTAAACAAAATGAATGCAAGAAAGCAGAGAACAAAGAGTACAAATTGAAACAAATAGCTGTATGGATTTTTTTTAATGAAAGAGGAACCCACACAAAAATTGGTGCCTACGAATAAATTAAGCTGTTGTGGGTAGAAAAAAAATTGTGGAGAATCTGGGTTTAATGACGTCATTCATTCATCACCTTAAAAGCCTTTGGCTTTGATGACACTAACTGAGCCGTGGAAATCAATGCACGTCTTTGATTACAATCAAATTTTTATGCAAGGGGACTTGGCGACTTGCTGGACCAGACATCTCTTTCTTTTTAGCGCCCCAATCACATACCCACCCAGGTTATGGCCCCATGTTTGGTGGTCTATTATATTGACGATACTTTTTTAAAAATATATTCCAGAGCTGTAAATGTTTATGCTAGTCTGTCGTGCGGTGCGGATGAAGTTAATCATGTTTTTATAACCCTTTTCCCTTGATAAAATAAAACTGAAATTCTGTAACGTCTCTACCATGTTGTAGCATCAGTTTAAGGGCAATTCTCTGTAACGTCTCTACCATGTTATAGAATCAGTTTAAGGGCAATGCTCTGTAACGTCTCTACCATGTTATAGAATCAGTTTAAGGGCAATGCTCTGTAACGTCTCTACCATGTTATAGCATCAGTTTAAGGGCCATGCTCTGTAACCTCTCTACCATGTTATAGCATCAGTTTAAGGGCAATGCTCTGTAACGTCTCTACCATGTTATAGCATCAGTTTAAGGGCCATGCTCAGTAACGTCTCTACCATGTTATAGCATCAGTTTAAGGGCCATGCTCTGTAACCTCTCTACCATGTTATATCATCAGTTTAAGGGCCAAGCTCTGATGGCATCATCTTTTTCTTCAGTCATTGCCCTCATTATGGGGTACACAGTAGAACTTTGGGGAAATACGCAGGATTTGCAATCATTGCTTTACAAAGCCGTACACAAATTTTCTAAACACATTCTTTTAGGAAAGGTTACATTTCTGTAGAGTGGGAAAGTAGTGATCGTAAAAAAAGTCTGACCAAAATGTGCGAGGAGAAAATGGAATTGGAGCAGCTGACTACATATTTCTCGAGTAAATTCTGTGCTATGTTCGATGATCAAATACATTCTAAAATTCTTGAATTGTGCTGAATATTCTAGAATCATTAAAAAATGCGACTTTGTTGGGTAAGTAAAGGGTTCTAAAATAGCGCGTTGTGCAAAAAGTTGTTGAATGCACAAAGAAGTACATGATCCACGCCAATGATGTTCAGCTCTTGTGTTGAGGGATGTCAGAGTCTATAAATGTTTGTAAGCTGAGGTCAGGGGTAAACACAGGAATCAAATGAGTCCACTGGTCAATTACTACACACTAACACATGTTGACAAAGCGGCCTTGAGCTGAATTTGTCATGCGCCCACACCTCTCTTAGGTCCTATTATGTGCTTAAAATTTTATTCGATTACACATAAATTTAGGAAGCTCTGAATGTTCACATTGTTATAGATTTTAAAATGGGAATTCACTGACAAAGCTTCATTATTCCTGCAGGTTAAGAAATTCTAATTTTCTTTATATTTGAATTTATTTATCCACACCTGTGTCATGTTTGGGTGGATTTAAGGGACTGCTTTAAAATGTATGAGTCAGCACATAAAATATGCGTGTCTTGATGTTTAACATTGATTGTGACGCAATAGGTCTTATTGACATCCCAAACAATGTCCTAATTCAATCAAGCCTTCGAGACGTAACAAAAATCAATTCGAAACCCAACGTACATCAATAACGCTTTTACTCATGTTTCTTCGATGGAATCGTTGCCTTGTGTGGCCGAGTCGTTAGAGACGTTACGGCAACTGCACACACAATATACATGTGGTCATGTTGGGAGAAGCCTGTTGTGTTGGCATTAAAGCCACGCCCAGCCGGCTTGGGATTGCTGATGTCATGGAAGTCGTTTCTCTCAGTTCAAGTGGTAAACCAATAGACTGATTTGTTAGGGTCACGTGATGTTGGTTTATAAAACAACACCATAAAGAAGAACACATTTAACATACTATTTGTTGAGTCTATGCATGATGACTCAATGACGCCATGGCTGATACACGAAATTCTGAGCTTTTAACATGAGATAAAATAAATGAATCAACCTATTATGAAATAAAGATATTTAAATATGACTATGTATTTTTTTTAAATCGTTCATCGTGCGAAATGAGTGTATGAGATGTGAAAATCGATGTGCAGATGGGAGAAAGAAAACTTTGGAGGGTGTCATGAAAAATGCTCAATGTTTAATTTGTTTATCATATAAACCAACAATCATAACCCCATATGTTTCTTGTTACAAGGCTGAACATTCAGAAAAGTAATGACACTATCGTACACATTTAATATGGGCATATAGCCTCACATAACTGAGGCTTACAGGTTCCGTACAGCTCGTGGTTCAAGTCTTAAAAGCTCTGTGTCAACCTCAGAAATTGATACCACATGATGACCAGTGTGAATTGATTTCTATACTTAAAAGGACATAATCTTGACTATGTGGCCCGTGAAAGGTCTGATCTGGAGTACTTCTGAACTGGAATGTGTCTTACTCGTAATGGTTTTTAACAAGTTTATTTTTATATATAATGTTTTTGATCTGGTATTGTTCTGATTTTGGTATGGTTCCGGTTACAATATATATATATATATATATATATATATATATATATATACGAGCAACAAAGCCCGTCCAAGGACGTTCCGCCACCGTTCGGCATTATATGTGCATCACGTCAAAAATACTATTCATTATAATTAAAATAAACAGAGCTTTTGACTATAAATCCCAACGCGCATAACTCAAAATAAAGTCTTGGAAGAAATACTGCACCAAAAACAACACGTTTTGAACGTCCGGGTAAACGCGTTCAATATGATTGGCTGTAGGAGTCATATGTATTTGAGGGACCAATCGCTATAGAGGACCGGACAGAAAATTGACTTTTATTATTATATAGAATAGATTATAGATGTGGTTTTATTCTGAATCAGAATGAATTTTTTTTAAGGATTGCTTTTTAACTGATATTTTTCTGGTTTGCAGTTTTTCTATTAAAATTTTTATTTTCAAAGGCTTATGTATTGCAAGTTTTTGTTTTGGAATGGCTAGTCTTGGAAGTTTTATGGCTTGTCACTTACAGCAACTCACTAAAATAAATTAAAAGAACTAGATCCATAAATAATTTTGCCAAATGTACTGGTTGATATAACTGACCATATAAGCATACTCACCAACACTATGATATGTGAGATTGAGAGCTCTTCCTTTCACAGTGGGCGGATGCGGTGTTTTCATGTATGGATTTCGCACAAAGACCTGTGTTATGACAGCCAGCCAGTTACCGAGAACGTTCATTGGCTGGCCGTGTTGGGCGTGAGCGGTGATGGCACTCTTGAACTTAACTAAAAGTCAAATGAGCTTTACTCCCCGCTGTCTCCTACCGTTCGGGTTGACATCAGTATGATAAGGGCTGAAGAGGCTTTGGCCCCCGGGGATGATGTGGTGCAAGGGGAAGGGGGGAGGGAAGGCTGAATGAATTGAGGAGGAAACGAGACGAGATGATGAGAGGAAAGGGATGTGCTGTGTTGAGTGTCTGGGTATGTGCGTGTGGCCTGGTGTTGGAAAGACCGTGGGGAGGGAGGGGACGGTATGATTAAGCACAATCCTGATCTAAACAACACGTAGATTATTTTTTCATCTCTTGTTTTCCGTCCCATTGTTTGTTTGCTGCTGCTGTAACACCCAGTAAGGGCAAATGACAATTTTCAACGCATTGTTCATAAGCTGCGCTCTGATGTTTCCCAACCGGCCTGTGGATGACATGTTACGCAACGGGAGCATATCTCTCATACGCTTTCAGAAGGGATCTCCTAGCTATGTGAAACTCAAGTATAAGGTAATCACAGTGTTGTCTTGTCTTGAGCCGAAAATAGAGAGGCGTTGTACACACAAGCATTACTGTTTAAGATTTACTTTAGTAATGTAATATTTATTATAGCGATGACAGATAATACATTCTAAACAACATTATCATATTTATGTGAACTTAATTTTTAATTCCGATGGCTCTTGCACATACTTCTATCGCTCATGAAAAACATCTTGGCCTTTTATGATTGATGCTTAACAAATAAACACAAGCGGTGCGTCTCTATTAATGAAGACGTTTTATAAAATTTTTGGAATTTAATAATTGTTTTTACTGCCAGCTTTAATACATGTAAATCCCACCCCCACTCTCTTTAAATATTCGCCCAGCCCCCAACCTCACCCTCTCATAATACTTAGGCATTTTATATTTAAAGCTTTTTGAAACAGCCCCCCCCCTTTTTTTTTCTTGAGCTGCGCCAGTGCCTTAGTCTTTTTTTGTTGTTGTCATAATCCTTTTCTCTCATCTTTAAGTACGCCCCTGGTTTATGATATATATCTCGAATTGTTCTCTCAAAATCATTTCCTGTGTTAGACCCAGTCATGTAACAATTGCACTATTGCACCGGCTGACCCCCTCTAAGTAATAGCTTCAATACAACGATTGGATTGAGACTAAACAGCTCTGTGTAGTTCCAGACCCATGGTTTATATTTTGATGGCCGACACACATGAACAGGTCGATGTATTGGTTTCACGAAGCCTGGAAGTGAATTATATATGTACGTAATTGTCAAGTTAAGCGGCGTGCGATTATATAAGTACTGTCAGGTCTGCATACCTCAGGCGTCGTCAAAGTGGGCATGATCTTGAAAGTTTAATGCCGTGTTTGTTTTATTGATTTACTCTAGGGGGGGGGGTAAATTGTACAAATTAGAATGAACTTGAAACAAATGTGAAGAGGAAAAGTAGATTGAAATAATGCAAATTGATTTTGCCAAAAAATTCTCTATCTGTCAGTTTATATGTACGTAAAACATATGATATTTTTTTCTTCAAAATCTGTTAAACTAAATGATTCTGCAAAACATTGTTGTAAAACTATTATAGTATTTAAACTTTGTCGAAATGTAGCTTTTTGATATTCCAACTCAGATTTAGCTAATTTTGTGTACCAGCAGGTGGGAAAGGAAGCATATTATTTAATCAAGCTTCCTCTGATCTCATTCAATATCAAGAATGATAAGCCCAGAAGCGCATCAGATTGACACATTTCGACTCCGATTTCTTCCACTAATAGAGAAGCCAAGATTAAGAATGAAAATAAGGAAACGTGGACTATTAGAAACATCTAAGGAAACGTGGACTATTAGAAACATCTAAGGAAACGTGGACTATTAGAAACATCTAAGGAAACGTGGACTATTAGAAACATCTAAGGAAACGTGGACTATTAGAAACATCTAAGGAAACGTGGACTATTAGAAACATCTAAGGAAACGTGGACTATTAGAAACATCTAAGGAAACGTGGACTATTAGAAACATCTAAGGAAACGTGGACTATTAGAAACATCTAAGGAAACGTGGACTATTAGAAACATCTAAGGAAACGTGGACTATTAGAAACATCTAAGCCCATTGAAATAATTCAACTATTTCTGTATATTATTTTTTATTTTATTAAGTTTAAATTGAGAATTAAAATCAACAATACTAAAACACTTTTACCTTCACAATTTTCCCGTAGGATTAATGATGAGAGGTGAGTTTTGGTTTTGGACTACTTCATTTAATATGATCGTCTTTATTTCTACACACAAACTCAAAGGGCACAGACGCACGTTTATCTTGGATAACACTTTGTTTATTTTTACTATTTTATTTTTTAAAATATTCAATACAAGTGTATTGTATATGTGTAACAAAAATGTATATTAATTATATTTTTTTTTCAAACCAAACACTTCATCAGGAGCGTAACTGTGTTTTCCGCGCCCATTGCTAATATATTTTTGGCGCCTTTGACAATTATAATAAAAATGTAGGAAAATACTAAATTTGAATACATTGAAGGATTAGCCCTCGGCGCCCTTGGCAACTGCCCCGATGCCAAATTGTAGTTACGCCTCTGCCCTTCATTACTAAAATTGTAATTTTTAAACCCAACTCTAAATTGGAAAACAATACTTTAAAACTGAACCTCTCATTTTCCAATCTACAATTTTTGAACATAATCCTAACTTGTACATAATATACTTTGAACATAATCCTAACTTGTACATCATATACCTGGAACATAATCCTAACTTGTACATCATATACCTGGAACATAATCCTAACTTGTACATAATATACTTTGAACATAATCCTAACTTGTACATCATATACCTGGAACATAATCCTAACTTGTACATCATATACTTTCAACTCACAAAATTTATTATTGTGAAACACTACTCTAAATTGTAAAATAAATTTATATATATATAAATACTTTAAACATAAACACATATTGTTCCCAATCATATTTTGAACGCACACCTATAATCTCCGAAATATACCTTGTAACAGAAATGGGTTCAAAGCGTTACAGTAACTTCCTAGACTTTTTAAGACTGAAACATTTCTATAGCCCAACACAATATGTAAACACAAGAAAAATTTATAAAAATAAACGTCATTTTTGTGCCTTCTAAACAAAAGATGACGGCTTTCAAAACTAAAGTTTTTGGATAACACTGGTATAAAAAAATTACAATGAAATAAAAAGACATATTGAAATTTTTTTTAAAAAACCTAAAACATTTTTTATTTAACAAGAAACTTGCTGAATCCAAGTACTTTTATTGGCAATCCCTTTGAATTTTGTGGAGTATCCATTGATTACGTAGTATATCATTTGATTGTTATTTGTTTCATATCAATGACTGTGTTGTTTTAATTATGCACAAATGTACTGTTGATTTTAAAACAATGAAGAAGTAAACGTTCACCAATACTCCTGCCCTCTTAGAATTACTTTGTTTGACTGGCGACTTTGATCATTCGCAGGGTGCTAACTCTTTTCATAACAATTAACAAAAAATCTGGTCTTTTCATCTTGACTTTACAATTTTACTATTACATCAAACAGGAGACGTCACCTTTTAGCATTTAGGATCATTTTGTCTTATTTGACAACAAAGTGCTCATCCTTTAATTTTTGGCTCAATAAATGGTGACATTGCAATCTTCGATTGGCTTATTGTTCATCTCATACCTTCGTTGCTTTCTTGGTGACTCATCACGCCATGATATTACAAGTTAATGTCAAACGTTCAATATGTATAACAAAGTAACGACGCAGTAGGGCGTGGTATTTTTCAGTTTTATCGATCACGCTTACCGCCCTTTTGTTTACTGTTATTATCTATAAAATGACTATCTTTTTTTATTAAACTAAATGATTAATTGTAGTTGAAAACATTAAGAACTTTACTGGCCATTGTTGGTCTCATCCTTCAGCTACTTGTCCCTTTTGTCTCTTCCATCCCAGCCATGTCTTAAAAACCACAAACTTTTTTTTTAAATTATAATATTTAAAGTTAAAACCACCAATTATGCTGCGTGTAAGAGACTGAACTCTTAGAACAGTAATCACTACCAAAAGTATTACATTTTTTATAACGCAAAATTACATCAACATTTGTATTATCTTATTTTATGTACTAGTTTGTGCTGCGGCGCCGTGGCGCGCACCCCCTTTTTTAAGGGCGCCTACGGCGCTCATCTTTTTCAAAAGCCCAGTAACTTGTCCTTGTATGATAAATACGTAATATTAAAATTTCTTAAATGTACACAAAGTATTTTATTTAAAAAAAAATTTAATAAAAAAAAATTGTTTATGTCAAAAGCCCAAGTAACTTATCCTTGTATGATAAACACGAAATATTGAACTACCTTAAATGTAGACAAAGTAATTTAAAATAGAGTTCTTTTTATTTGATTAAAATCCCAAGTAACTTAACATTGTATGATGAATACGAAATATTCCTGAAAATTAAACAAAGTATTTATATAATAATTTTTACAGTGCTAATCACCACACGATTTTTAAACTAATTTTAGAAAGCAGTGCACCAAATTACTGCACCAAAAAATAACTATTTGAGTCAATCAGCACTGCTTACAACACAAAGTTTTAAATAAGCGTATTGTTTTACCATAGTGTTCAGCACCAGCGATAATTGAGCATAAATATATATATGATTACATATTATACTTTCTTTACAGTTTACAGAAGACTATTGAGTTCTACGATTTAAATGATTAATGCCTAGTTTACAGTTTAACTAGCCGTAGGACAATATTGATTTTAAAAAGGTGTGGTTTGTGTCAATATATGATCAATTGATAAAATATAAATTAAACATCATAATATTAATAAGAAAATTAATTGCATTCATATTTAAAGATGACCTCTTTGCTTATTACATGTTCATTGAGCTGCTTAAAATGTCGGTTCTTTTTTGGATATTTCTAAATTCTAATTGTCTTATTTGAATTAAATGTCTTATCGAGAATGCCTTGCATAAGTCTATGTTTTTCTGTAAAAATTCAATTTCAGGAGTCATACATATGAAACATATTTCTATCCAATAATTTTGTTTTAGGCACTATACATTTAGTGGATACTAATTAATATCATTGTCTTTGAAGACAAACGCTAAATTCGGGAAAATATATTATACGTGTTTAATTAATTTCAAACACACACACACACACACACACACACACACACACACACACAAACACACACACACACACACACACACAAATATTTAAATAAATTACTATTAATGTCCTTTTTTGGTGTGTTGGTTTAACGGATCTATTCTACCTAGTAGACAACGCATTATTACTTTGTTAATATGTACTGTTAAAAAGTTGCTATATTATTATATATATAAACATGACGAACAAAAAACAATTTGATAATTTTAGTATTTCCGATCTTTTCAAAAAGGCTTTTTAAAATTAGAACTTGCCACTAGACAAATATGTGAGTTGATTCATTTTAGATATGGAAGCTAAATTTATTATAATAGAACAAAATAAAAATCTAACTAGCTATTAGATTTTAAATTAGTTTATGTGTGCATTGCATGCATAAGTCTATAACATTTATAGTTAAATTTCATTTGAATTAATAATCATTTACTATAAGAATTCCCTTTCTTCCAAATCTCATAAAATATTATGACGAACGAAATAAAAATTACTTTCTCTAAGGTCTTTTCTCATTTTTCCTAAAGGTTTTTAAAAAAATCGTGGGTATCTGCCAAAGAACCAAAGACTATGGCAAGATTATATTCAGAAAAGCCACTTTTGCGAAGTTACACATTGACAAATAAATTCCTTGATTATAATCTACAAATGTTATATTACTGCAAACGAAAAATACCTGGTTTAAATAAACAACAACAAAAAAACAAACAAAAAAAGCTCTTTTTGCATTTTATTTCACCTTTGTGGTCAAGAACATACTTTAACGTCAATAACGATGCAAACTTCGGGGGAAGAAAAGTCAAGGGCTGGCGAATCAGCAGCATTATAGATAAACAATTACAGACGGACAAAGTGGTCTGTTAAAGTGGGTTAGTTACCCTTTCAAAAAGAGAACATGGGGAAGGGACATTCTAAGGGCTGAAGTAATCTATGAATGTTGACCAGTCAACCTATGGATGGAAATGAATTGTTTAAGGTCAGGCCATCTAAGTTTTGAAATAAATGTTGGGGGAACCAGGCAATCTTTTGATGGAAAAAATGGATTGTCGGTGTATATATAACATAAAGATTAACATAAAGGTCAAACAATTTTTAAGAGACCTTCAGAAGACATTTAGAATACACAATATAAGATGCGACATTCTGACGAATGTCGTCTCATTACGTCTCAGTTGAATGTCTTAAAGATGGCCAAGTTTATTTTTAACCACGATAGTTATAATTTAAAACCCCCTAAAACCACAAACAAACCACAAAGTGTTGTAGGATTTGCTTGAGATATGTGAAATATCATAGAGAAGATTCATGAATTACAGAAGTTGTGATTACAGAAATACGGTCCCCAAACTATTTTTTTTTCTTTTGAAGATGTATGGAATTGTGTGAGATTTCCTGGTACTGAAGTTATTTAAGAAAAGAAGCCATAAATAGCACACTTTATAAGGAAAACATATATTTTTCTAGTTTGTGCGTGTTTGGTTTTGCATATGGAATACGAAAAGTGTTTTATTCCTATGTCTATCTTAGGGTTGTAGTAATTAATCTTTGTGTTGTATTTCATAGTTAGAATTAATTGGCTAATGTATTATCAATACTTTGCTCTTTGTTCTTCTATCCTCTAGTGTTTCTAGATTTAATGATTTAACTAATGGTGCTATTCTTGTCAGTTTTGATTATTATCCAGTAATGAATGGAGCTCTGTTTTAAATTTGTTCTAGTTTATCTATATTTTCTTTGGTTGATGGGACCAAAGCACACGATGCATATTCTAATACAGTGTATAGGTTAACCAGTAGCATGTGACTATGTGTATTAACCGGCTAAACCATGCCATCCCTGGTTCTCGAGTCGATTTGCTCCGTCATAAAGGGCGTGGCGCGTGACGGAAACCTCGCCAGGTTCTCGGCTAATGCCTTCTGTAAGACTACAGATTCTCCACACCACTACGTCATAACTATAGCGTCTTAGATTTCAATCGCCTGTTGCGTCAACGCGCAGCGTCAATACACCACCTACCCGAGTTGGTGTTGTCATAGGCCTATTCACGGGAAGGGCGAACTACCTGTATTTTACCTGTGACATAAATTTTCAGTCGTGGTTCACTGATTTCATTCATTTCTTCAACGAGAATTTATTTATTTTGTGATTGTATGTAAGAAACGTTTTCCCAACACTGTTTTCAATTTGAATTATTTACATGTGCAAAAAAAAAGTTTTAAAAATGTTTCTACTATTTATTAGATTAGCCTAAAAATGTTTTAGTCTGATTTGTGATCATGTGCGGACTCTTAAACCGTCAGTCAGCCGGTAAAAAACGACTCCATTATAACAACCCGTGTTTATGACTCCGGGATTTCCTTGGCCTCATTCCATTGAATATCTACTCCCAGCTTTTATTCCCTTTAAAAAAAAATCGTGTAATACCACTCCCCCAGCCCACCCCTACCTATTCGCGACACAGTGACGTCATAATGACCGGCATGCCGTTTTTTAAAGCAAGTGTTTGCCAAGTGTCGTGTTCAACGAAAACCTTTGACAGTGCTCGCAGCCTTAAATTTACTACGCCTGATGGGTCTTAGTCAGTCCCACTGTGTCGAAGTGTGTTAGACGGAAAGAAGGTTCTACTTTGGATTTTTACATCGATGAGATATTTTGTTAGCGACTTCCAAGCTAGACATCTTCAACGTTCCGACCGACCATGTCCCTGAGAAACAGATTTCCGATGGAGTCGGTGATGTCGCCTACTGATAAAATCGTGAGTAGTCTACTTATGTCTTATGTCAGTTGTGGCTGTGTATTGATGGCGAAATATGTGATAGACACGAAGCCAATGGGTGGTTGGAAGAACGAGGGACGAAGGCAGCGAGGATGGAGTGGATGCAGATGTTTGAAATTATAAGCCTGGATACTGGATACATATCGATGGATTTAAATAAACAAACATGGCGGCTAAAATATATTGCTGAGCATGTATTTCATAGTGTTAAAAGAAGATTGGTTTTACAAAAACTCTTATATAACTGGAATACTTCCTAACACATCATTGTTCCTATACAGTTTTAAGATAGTGATAAAGCAATGGTACAGTCATCTCATATATGATAGGTTGGATTTCATGCTAAGTAGTTGACTCATATACCATTGAATTAGCGTTTTCATTTTTTTAAATTATAATTTCTACCTTGATTGACAAAAACACTATATTAAATATTACTGAATAGAAAATTGTCCATTTTCTTCAGCATTACCCCCAGTCTCGAGGTGTTTGCATCATACAGAGCGGAAATTGAAATCCTCAGTTTAAGTGCATCAGTCACTAAACACTATCTTTGAAATCGGTCAAATTGTCTATTTTAAGGAAAACAAAAACAGTAATAACATCAACACATATGTCGAAAAAAACAATAGGTATTGGAAATGTTAAACTAACCAAGGAAAAAATCGCTTTCATTTTGCCCAATACACATAATCAATAAACTAATAATTATTATCGGAATACTACATTATAGCGTCATGATTCACCGGCGTATTTTAAAATTATTTATGCGTTCTATTTGTTGACTTTACGATATGAATAGCTATAACAGCTCAACGAGAACTCTCTACCATGTTGGCCATTGAATACCATGCAGTGATTACGTAAAACGACATGCCATGGGTAAAATTGACCTCCCCCACCTCTCACATTCACGAAATGCCATGGGTAAAAATACCCCCCCCCATCTCTCACATTCACGACATGTCATGGGTAAAAGTGACCCGACCCCCCACCTATCACATTCACGACATGCCATGGGTAAAAGTGACCCCCCCCACCTCTCACATTCGCGACATGTCATGGGTAAAAGTGACCCCCCCAACCTCTCACATTCACGACATGTCATGGGTAAAAGTGACCCACCCCACACCTCTCACATTCACGACATGTCGTGGGTAAAAGTGACCCACACCCCACCTCTCACATTCACGACATGTCATGGGTAAAAGTGACCCACCCCACACCTCTCACATTTACAACATGTCATGGGTAAAAGTGACCCACTCCCCACCTCTCACATTCACGACATGTCATGGGTAAAAATGAACCCCCACACCTCTCACATTCACGACATTTCATGGGTAAAAGTGACCCACCCCACACCTCTCACATTCATGACATGCCATGGGTAAAAGTGACCCCCACCTCTCACATTCACGACATGCCATGGGTAAAAGTGACCCACCACCCCCCACCTCTCACATTCACGACATGTCATGAGTAAAAGTGACCCACCCCACACCTCTCACATTCACGACATGCCATGGGTAAAAGTGACCCCCACCCCCCACCTCTCACATTCACGACATGTCATTAGTAAAAGTGACCCACCACCCCCCCACCTCTCACATTCACGACATGTCATGGGTAAAAGTGACCCACCACCCCCCCACCTCTCACATTCACGACATGTCATGAGTAAAAGTGACCCACCCCACACCTCTCACATTCACGACATGCCATGGGTAAAAGTGACCCCCACCCCCCACCTCTCACATTCACGACATGTCATGAGTAAAAGTGACCCACCATCCCTCCACCTCTCACATTCACGACATGCCATGGGTAAAAGTGACCCCCCACCTCTCACATTCACGACATGCCATGGGTAAAAGTGACCCCCCCACACCTCTCACATTCACGACATGTCATGGGTAAAAGTGACCCACCACCCCCCACCTCTCACATTCACGACATGTCATGAGTAAAAGTGACCCCCCACTCCTCTCACATTCACGACATGTCATGGGTAAAAGTGACCTACCACCCCCCTCTCACATTCACGACATGTCATGGGTAAAAGTGACCCACCATCCCCCCACCTCTCACATTCACGACATGTCATGGGTAAAAGTGACCCACCACCCCCCACCCCTCACATTCACGACATGTCATGGGTAAAAGTGACCCACCACCCCCCCCACCTCTCACATTCACGACATGTCATGGGTAAAAGTGACCCACCACCCCCCCCACCTCTCACATTCACGACATGTCATGGGTAAAAGTGACCCCCCCCCACCTCTCACATTCACGACATGTCATGGGTAAAAGTGACCCACCACCCCCCCCACCTCTCACATTCAACATGTCATGAGTAAAAGTGACCCCCCACACCTCTCACATTCACGACATGTCATGGGTAAAAGTGACCCACCACCCCCCACCTCTCACATTCACGACATGTCATGGGTAAAAGTGACCCACCACCCCCCACCCCTCACATTCACGACATGTCATGGGTAAAAGTGACCCACCACCCACCCCCCACCTCTCACATTCACGAAATGTCATGGGTAAAAGTGACCCACCCCCCACACCTCTCACATTCACGACACGTCATGGGTAAAAGTGACCCATCACCCCCCCACACCTCTCACATTCACGACATGTCATGGTTAAAAGTGACCCATCACCCCCACACCTCTCACATTCACGACATGTAATGGGTAAAAGTGACCCACCCCCCCCCACCTCTCACATTCACGACATGTCATGGGTAAAAGTGACCCATCACCCCCCCACACCTCTCACATTCACGACATGTCATGGGTAAAAGTGACACATCACCCCCCACACCTCTCACATTCACGACATGTCATGGGTAAAAGTGACCCATCACCCCCCCCACACACACCTCTCACATTCACGACATGTCATGGGTAAAAGTGAACCACCACCCCACACCCCTCACATTCACGACATGTCATGGGTAAAAGTGACCCCCACCCCACCCCTCACATTCAAGACATGTCATGGGTAAAAGTGACCCCCACCCCCCCACCCCCACCCCTCACATTCAAGACATGTCATGGGTAAAAGTGACCTCCACTCCCCACCCCCACCCCTCACATTCAAGACATATCATGGGTAAAAGTGACCCCCACCCCCACCCCTCACATTCAAGACATGTCATGGGTAAAAGTGACCCCCACCCCACACCCCACCCCTCACATTCAAGACATGTCATGGGTAAAAGTGACCCCCACCCCCACCCCTCACATTTATGACATGTCATGGGTAGAAGTGACCCCCACCCCCACCCCCACGCCCTACCCCCACCCCTCACATTCACGACATGTCATGGGTAGAAGTAACCCCCCAACCCCACCCCCCACCCCCACCCCCCACCCCCAACCCTCACATTCACGACATGGCATGGGTAAAAGTGACGCCCCACCCCCCACCCCCACCTCTCACATTCACATGTCATGGGTACAAGTGACCCCCCACCACCCCCGTCCCCTCACATTCACGACATGTATAATGTCATACAGACGGTAACATCTCTACTCAAAGACGTACCTGAATAAATCAACTTAGTAAACGCCGTATCCACAATCGTAAATGGCGATCACAATAAAGAAGAATGAACGTTTTACTTTAGTTTACGTGAGATATTTACATCCACTTGTGTCATTATCGTTAACGCCAACGTGCTAGGATTTTCGCAGCCCCTCCCCCTTTCCTGCCACAACTCTGTCCACAAAATAAACTACATCTGGTCGTATATGTAACATTTTCTCACAATAAAAAGATGGCCCAACCTTCTGAGTCCAATTTAGTTTGGTTTGAACAGTATTTCGCCAGATTGCAAGTTTAAAAAATTGTTTTAAAAAACTGAGTGATACATCAAAGTAACAGTGAAACCCATCTTAAAGACACGTACAATGCTATAACAATCTTAATATTTTTTTAAATGTAAATAGTAGTATAGACCATTACAAGATTTTTTTGAATTACGAAATTATAAAAATGCGAATCTTTTCATGATACACCGGAAATTAAAAAAAAACACACAAAAACTACCTACTTTTTGTACATTCAGTATTTACTTGACAGGAGCAACCGAAATCATTAGTGGTCAAAAGTTGTTGTTTTTTAAAAAATAATATATTTATAAATTCATTTAACACACGTTAAACAATAGCAAAGAGCTCAAACTTAAAACTTAAAACACACTAAAAAAAATTAATATTATTTACTCTTCTATCACACTGTTAAAGCCATGTATGATCACATACATAATTCTCAAGAGTTAAGAGTTAGTTGCGTGATTCTTGTTTGTACCAATAATTGAGTCATTAAAATCAATTTTTGTCATTCCTTCTGTTCCTGTCTCTGCTGTCATTCCTGTCACTCTTGTCATTTCTGCTGTTCCTGTCTCTGCTGTCATTCCTGTCACTCTTGTCATTTCTGCTGTTCCTGTCTCTGCTGTCATTCCTGTCACTCTTGTCATTTCTGCTGTTCCTGTCTCTGCTGCCATTCATGTCACTCTTGTCATTTCTGCTATTCCTGTCTCTGCTGTCATTCCTGTCACCCTTGTTATTCCTGTCATGCAGAGTTGAACTACAAATGACCACTTGTAGTTACTGAGTAAAATCCAGATAGCATATTCCGTACCCACTCCAAACATGTCTACCATGTTTTGGTGTGTGTGCTCATCTCTAAAGATCAGGTTACCGAATATCTTTCCTTTAACTGTCGACTCCATTCCGCTTTGCACTCACTGAAATATTTCTTAAAATTCCATAAAACTTCTTTTCCCATGTTTACAATCTTCTCTTAACTGTAAGACAAATTTGTTCTAGAATTGTTTCTATACACGTCTTCAACTTACTCTAACAGTTCTTTTCCAGTTTTTAAAAAAAGAAGAAAAAATTGTTTCCTAAGATTAGTGATCTCTCACGAAGATCACTTCCAAACAAGCTCGATTTTACTGACCACATATTGGTCAAATGATATCATGAATTAATGAACGAGGATTCTTGTTCATAACACTACAAAGAAAAAAAAGTTGTCTTTCGCACCACAAGCAAATCAGTTATGTATGTGTTTCGTCTCTGAAGTTTTGTCGGAAAAAGTCTAATTGACTGGATGTTTAGTTATGTTAACTTCTTCTGGGAATCGCAAGCCGTAACCTAAAGACACAAAAAATATCTCTGACTTTGCAACTGGTCCTCCTGCAAGCGCTCTTTTATGTTATCTCGACGTATGCACAAAACATGGGGGCACACCAATGTATGTTAAAAATGAAATTTTTAAATTCATTTACTAGCAAATTTTTTCAGTATTAATTTTATATCGAACTTCCAGCACACTCCAATCTCTTTACTCACTAACATTTATTATAATTGTTTCTCCGTTATATTCAACAGTTATTTTAATCCCGTTATATTCCAACTAACTTTCATGCCTCTTCACAAACCTATTCTCTTGTATTTTTATTTTTTGCTTATTAATTTTTTTATACTAAATTCGCGAAATTACCCTCACATAAAGACATCAAGAGTCAATATTGTTTTAATCGAACAAACTCGTATCAGATGAACAAAATTGATGTACATTTATCTCCTGATAAGGTATTTGATCTAATAATCCCTGAGAATAGTTCGCATTTTTTAAAAATTTAAGTACAGCCCTGGTGAATATCAAGCATGTTTAGACGATCGCATCAGTTTAAATCCGATCTATATAGTTAACTGAACCGAAGTTGACCCGCGAGGCGTGACAGCCGCCCAAAGGCAGACACGTCATAGTGCAGTTAATCCTCATTTCTTTCTTGAATTAAAAGAGGGTCTGACAAGTTGAACACATGATCTAACTTGAAGATTTCTATAAAACACTGAAAACAACTGAAGCTCGTGGTGTAGGGCAGTTACAAGGGTCGTAGGGCAGTTACAAGGGACGGGATGGGAATGTTGCTGTTGTAATGATACACGTGAGAGATATGCAGACACGTTACCTGCAGGGGGCATCAAAGAAACACACATTATCAAATTGAATACATTATCCATGAAGTTTCTGAGTTGTACGTCCGTCCTCAAAACTTGTGTTCTGTGGAGTGTTGATTGATCGCATTTAGGTTAATGGGATAAAATCATTTTAAAATGGCTATATGTAAGGAGGTGGGCAATTTAAAGGGTGCTACATGAAACAGATGATACAAGTTTTGAAATCACATATTTGGTGATGGTCCAGGGGTAAATTGGATTCTTGGGATGAAAGAATTTTATTATTAAAATATCTTCATTTCTTTAGCAATTTGTAAAATAATGAGGTTGGAAAAGACTGCTACTTTATTTATAAACAAATAATCTATTCATTGCTTTATTTTCAGCATTAACAACTTTCTTTGACACAAAATCATTGACACCGGTCCTGTGTTTAAGAGTTAAGTTTTAAAATAACGGCAATGACGTCTTTCTGTCCTTTCCAATCCTGGAAGGAACATACCATTAATACACTCATAATGTCTGAGTGATTGAAGAATGACTAAAAAATATATAAATAATTTCAGCGATGTAATGAATGGCCAGTTAATATTATTTTAGTCACTATCAGAAATAGATGTGTGACTAGCTAAGATATTACGGAGATGCATGGATACAAATAAATATTACACCCTTTATTTCTTTGAATGGCATTGGTGAAAACGGTTTAATATATTAACAGTAAATTCTTAGAAGATAATTTTCGACCACACAACCGTTTGTGGGTACCTAAGCCCAATCCTACTACGTGAACAAATTCTCCTACCACCTAACGAGGTAGGGCCCTGGAATGTGTGTGGGAGGGGGGGGGAGTTGGGGAGGCGCATGCGTCGAAGCTGGGAGTGCCAGCTTGTGGTATTGGACCGAACTCCCAATGTTTGAATGAGAGCGTCAAAGGACCTCAACCGGAACGTACGCAAAATAACGCGGCATGGGAAGTTGACCTCGTCATGTTTTCGTTCCGGGCAACGCAATGCCATTCATGAGTTTGGCTTGGAAACCAAATCAAATATTTGCTACAGTGTGACGAATTGGGTTATACGGGATGGTAGACGTAAATTATTGGAGAAATTTAAAGTTTTGAATCACGTGGCTATTCTATTCTTGAAACAAAACATCTAGACATTTTGACTGCTAGAAAATTTTGTGCATGTTGTTTCTTTGTGGCATATCTATTTATATAAATTATGACGCGAAAATTATTATCTTTTTCTTTAATTAATTTGATTAATTACTTTAAAAAAATAATTATTAATGCCATCTGCAATCTTTTTGTCTCATTTCCTACGATAGCAATGCGACAAAAGAGGAAACCGCTCAATTTGAAGTTGAATTGATTCTCTATCAGTGCAAATTTAGACAGTTCAGAGTTCTTTAAAAATCAGTTTTTGGTTACAAAAGGAACTTTTTTTTAACACGTCTAACAATAACTTTTTTTATGACCATGGGGTTTATCTCAGTGCTAGAATCTGGTAAGAATGTTGAAATGATATTTCCTACATGTTTAATAATTCTATTAATTTCAAATATAAATTTTAAAAAATCGTGCTATTATTTTTTTAATTAAAAAAATTAATAATTTAATATAAATCTTCTACTTGGTAAATGTAATAAAACAAGCAACACTACTTTTGTAATACAAATAGTCTTCCGATCTTACATTTTATAGTAGCGAATTCATAATTTCTTTTTTCTTATCGAGTAGCACATATGAGAATACGGTAATGTCTTTTTTTTTCCTCCCCATATTACTTTTGTTTTTAACTTTATCGAAGTGCAAAAAGTTCAGTAGGCCAAACGGGGCTGCCCACGTGACTAGGACAAGGCGGTCAGTGGTGTATAAATTATTGATCCGGGCCACGGACAAGATGTTTCCAGCGATACCCGCTGTTCTATCCGGGTCAAATGTCGAACAATCAGAACAAGGGAGGTTATCTTCCAGACCCGATCTTATCGACGGTTCAATTCTCCGTCAGGGACACGCCCATGTGTCTGTTCCTGTGACCATCATGGCATCAGTTGCTAGCCGTGATGGGTGATTATTCTAATGGCATCCATATTTTGATGTGATTCGTTTGTTCCTGTGACCATCATGACATCAGTTGCTGGTTGTGAAGTGTGATGATTCCCAGGACATCAATGTTGGTAATATGTGATTGACCATGAAATCAATGTCAAGGAATACAGTATTAAATCAATATTATCTATTTTGGTTAGATATGCTAAAATCTCAAACGCAATCTTAGAAGTGAAAATGTCATGAAGTAGAGAGCAGGCAATACTGACAAAATTGTAGATCATCAACTCTAGTCTCTAGCATAAAGCTTTTACATATTGGAGCGTTACTTACAATTTTCAAAAATAATTTAAAACAAGAAAAGTAAAATTTAAAAATGATTTTTAATTCAGAACTTTGTAACGGGAAAAGAAAGGTCACAGTCGACTCGGCACATTTCGAATGTTAAAAATGTGATCTATAGACTTAACAAAGTAAACAAGCAATCAAACAGTCACACTGTGTAAATACAATAACATCGTCACAACTAATGTCATGGTATGAGCAGCAGCATCACAAACCATTGTTTAAAAATATGTCCTCGTCTTTAGAATATATAGGTTTTTCTCTCTGACAAATTTAACAAAGTTAATGTAACATTTTAATTTGCTGCTGCACTCTCCTTCTCAACACAATTGCAGTTATTCAAACGAGTTTTTACATAGGCTCTCCCGGGAATTTTCTATCAAACCTGAAAGTTCGCTTTAAAATACTTTTGTAGATTAGCTTATGAAGTTTTACAATATAGAAGCAACTTATTACTGGCCAAGACTGGGGACACGATGATCAAGACCTAAAGACGTGGGTTCGATTCTCAGTGAAGGCAGGGATTTGTTCCCGCGGCTAAACGTGTCCCTAAGTCCACCTAGCTCCGATGGGCACCCGACAATAGTTGGAGAAATAAAGGCGGCTATGTATAGTGCCATACAATCTCCTGTGAATTTCGGTATGTGCGTTCTTAAAAGAACATAAAAGAACGCATTTATCTTCTCTACAGAAGAAACGTTTGTAATGTTTAAAACATAATGAGACGGATGAAATTGAAAAAAAAGTATCAGAAACTCAATGTAAGAATGTTGCTGAGCTGTACTTTTGCTTGGCTGCAGATGTTCATTAATTCCTAAGACATCTGTGTCTTTATTAAATGACCAGACCTCTTGAAGACCGTAATTTAAGTAACTTATAACGTACTAGGCGGTATTTAATAAGAACAACACAAATGGCCTACGAATGGTTACATATACGAAAATAATAAAACTTAATTAAGTCACATTTATCTTTTTTCATATTGAAATTATGTCTAAATTATTTCCTTAAATATGTTAAAGCTAGTGTATCACCCGTCAAAAAATGATGGAATTTTTTAGCTCAAATCTATTTATTTTGAAAAAATGCACTTTTTCATACGGCGCCGAACTTTTTCAAAAACCCAACTAACTCTGTCCTTGTTTGATAAATACGAAATATTAATTTTCTGAAATGTACACTCAGTATTTTATAATAGTGATTGTAGGGCACCTACGGACCACCTTTTTTTTATTTTATAATTAACCATAACCAAATCCTCCGTTTACATTGTTCCCTTTTTCCAAAATTAAAATATGAGCTAAAACAATGACGTCATATAATATTTTTTTACAGCGCATCTTTAATTTGCACACCTTCTATCAATATACATAACTCCCGTTGTTAAATATAACTTAATATAAGATCAAACAATGATGTCATATAATACATTACATTCCATACATACATGCAGACGACGCGAATTATATATATTGATGTTTTCAAGTTATTTGTTTAGCTCTACTATTCAAAAACTCAATGACTCTGAAACTAAGGATTTAAGACAAACTTCTAATTTTTCGGAGAACAATATATATATATATACATATTAAAATTTACCTACTCTTCCAATTTCATGTATTACTTTTATTTGTGTGTATAGATCTTTGTTGAATGTGTCATGACATCAGACTTGAATGTGTCCAATTCTAGTTACATGATCTACACATGAGTATGTTTGACCTTACCATTCCCTAATGTAAACAATATTTCGTTCATTTCTCATGCTTTCAATCCCAGTGAAAATCGACAGAAATAGTCAGCTATCTGCAATAGTTCCCCATGACCAATGGCCCGTCGCGAGCAAATGTCCACAATGAACAAAAGTCCACAATGAACAAAAGTTTACCATGAATATGAGTCCCGCATGACACTGGCAGGAACACTAGTGGACCACAAACAATATTGGGCCACAAACAATATTGGGCCACAAACAATATTGGGCCACAAACAATATTGGGCCACAAACAATATTGGGCCACAAAAAATATTAGACCACAAACAACATTGCGCCACAAACAATATTGGGCCACAAACAATATTGGGCCACAAACAATATTGGGCCACAAACAATATTGGGCCACAAACAATATTGGGCCACAAACAATATTGGGCCACAAACAATATTGGGCCACAAACAATATTGGGCCACAAATAATATTGTGCTATAAACAATATTTTGTCTATAAAAATAATTGGCAATGAACAAGATAGGGCCATTAAAAAGATTTGGCCATGAACAAGATTAGGCCATGAATGAACAAGAATTAGCCCTGGACAAAGTGCGCCGCGAAAAGATTTAAAAAAGGCCAAGAGTCCGCAATGAACAAAAGTTTACAAGAAACTTTGGCTGTAACAGATTCAAAAATTTGAAATCTGGCAAGAGCCGGATTTGGCCGGATTTATTAAATGAAATTCTATCGGAGCCAGATTTTTTTTTAAATGGCCGTATTCGGGGTTTGCCGGAGCCCAAATCCGGTACACCCCTACGAGAAACAAATGTCCGCCGCAGCATAAAGAAAACACCGAACCAGGAGCAAATAAATGAAACAATATAATTGATGACCTATTAGGACCTGTTGTGGGCAATTGTGAGGAAGAGAATCGGTCACGAATTGTGTTAAGTGGTGATTGGCAGGGGAAGGGTGGAGACTGTCGTGGTAGGAGACGTTGTGCAGTTAGAACTGAACATAAAACTTAACCTACGGTTGCCTATGACTGGCATTGAACGAGAGCACATGACACTGAAATGTCAAAGTAAAGACGATGTTATGTGCACACACACAAATGTTCGTCTTACGCTTGTTAAGTCGATGACAATGGTATTCTCAAACTTTTGAATAAGACCGTCACATGTTTAAATTCAATATTAACTTTATTAATGGGATAAACACTAAACAAAAGTTTATTTCTTATATCTTTAATTATGTTGAGGTTTTTTTTGTTTCTCAAAGCTAGTGGCAGTGGTTTGGTGAATGAAAACGAAGGAGACGGAAAACTAATTGCATGAAATGAGAACCTTTGATCTGATATTTGTTTTCCGTTCAATATCTGTAGCATTTTGACATTATTCTTGTGTATGTTCAATATGCGTTCTCTCGACAAGGGTCTTAGAAGTTTCTGGACATGAGAAATTAACAATAAATTATGACGTACTTGCTGATGTAAATATGGTTGCCTTTTTTCAGATCTGAGACATTTATTACCCATAAGCCTGCACAAATTAAGATACAATACATTATTCATTACCCAAATTGAGACGATATTCAATATTGTTTTTATAGAAATAGGCGTTGGAGGGGGATGGGGGAGGGGCTGAGAGGAGCTTTGTGGTTCTCTTCTTTAAAACTTCTTTCTTATTTACTGATATCACGTTTTCTTAACTTGAATACGGCAATACTGTAATAACGGATGTTCAACATGATGCCCTTAAGTAGTTTTAAAATTCGATGTGAAAGAAAATAATAATATTTAGCACAATATTTGTTAACCTCATGTCCTTAGAGTCTATCAATATTGCGTAGTGCGTTGAGTCAAAAAAATGTGCAATGTTATCGTGCTATTTATTTTGTACGCGTGTTTTTAATACAATCTGTTAATATTTAAGACATTAGCATCAATTTCTTTGTGGTTGTATGAGGGGTAGAGAGTCCATGAACCCCTCTCCTCCACTCAGTCACTTGGAAGCCACCACTAAACCTAATTACAGGAGATAAAGATATCGATCAAAGGCCCTCGAGACTGTGGAGTAGAGGTCTTCGACCTATTGTTGCATCGTGGAGGAGGCTTAAGGTTTCTGGATTGGAGTTGGAGGGCTGTACGCCGCCTCTGAATGATGCAGACCTCTCTAGCAATGTGGCGGCGACGCCCATGACTAAAGCAGACCTTGAAAGCGAAGTGGCGGCGACGCCCCTGCTTGGTGGTGTGACTCAGCAGTCGATGACTTCCACGGTTTGATGGGCTAAGAGCTAACGATTTTTACCTGTGTTGTATCAGGAATGACATGCGGCATACCTTGACATTTGACAGCCAGCAGTCAGAGCACGCGGGTCGACACAACAGAAAATGTAACGTTTAGGGGAGATAACAAGACGTTTCATCAGACAATGTGATGAGATTGTTGAATAAGTTTATAGACGTTTTAAATATCTCTTTAGGTCTTCACCAAACTACAAGGGATCAATGGTAATAAAAACAAACATTTTAAATAAAATAAAGAGTAATACAATTTGAAAGAACAACAAGAATTAGTAATCAATATTTATTTTAAAAATTTAGTGAACAACTCTCGATTATTTTTAATTATTATAAGTTGTAGGCTATCAATTATGTTTGCTTGAAATATATCAGGAACATTACAGTGTCTTTTATGGGATAGTTTAATCACTACCTAAATATCAATCTTGAGATTAGTCAGTTCCTATACAGTATCACTTTGTGGCAAATAGATAGTCACTATCAAGTATTTCTCTATGAGATAAGTACATCACTACAGACAATCTTTTTCTAAGACATGTTAACTTTACCAATAGCGTTTTTCTGGATAAGTGAAATACCAACAAAACTCTCTCTCTCTCTCTCTCTCCCTCTCTCTCTCTCTCTCTCTCTCTCTCTCTCTCTCTTTCTCTCTCTCTCTCTCTCTTCTCTCTCTCTCTCTTTCTCTCTCTCTCTCTCTCTCTCTCTCTAAGATAGGTGAAGCACTATCAGAACTTTCTCCATCTCCCCGAGATAATTCAAGCATGATTTAATATTTAAAGTCTGGCTAAGAAACTTAACACAACTTCAACCTTAGACTATGACTACTATTCTCCTAAACAGGACATGCCCCATTTTCGTATTTTTATGATGTCTTTATGTTTTAGTTTTATCTCTCCTCTGTATCGTATATGTTCAACTTTGCTGCACAAATTCTAAGCTGACCTCAGTCCGACCCATAATTCCCTTAATTCCAATCAACAATATACTTACAAGACATTTTATAACGATGGTTTCATTTATCTTATCAAATGGAAATGTGATTTGATTAAATTTTACATAGTTTATATGATTACCTAGTAGTATATGATTACACGTGAAAGTGATAACATAGTGGACATTATTACATAGTACATGGGATCACAAAGTACCAGAAATTGTATAGTGCTTGTGATTGAATAGTACAAGGGATTCCTTACTACAAATGATTACAGTATGCATGTAATTACATACCACACGTGATTACATAGAGCATGTGATAACGGCATACATGTTTTACCTTATCACCTGTCTACATTTTCTTGGATCATAATCTTTACAACGATATCAATTTAACACACGCTCTCTCTTCTCTAGAACCAACAAGATGTTCATTATTGTAAGAGTTAAGCTGCCAAACAGAGCATTGGTGTGTCTCATATTTAGTTAGAGGATTGCTTCATAAACAAAGCGCTGACATAAGCTAAGATAATAACTACCGATATATAGAAATCGAGCCTTACAGACAGCTCTTTAAGAATCATTTGTGACACCCTTGACATTAGCCAAAATAGATTTCAGTTCAATTCATTATTCTTGTAAAAATATAAAAAAATAATAATACTTTTTTAAAAACTTAAGAGAAAAAATTTATAGAATGATAGTTAAAAACAAATACAAGCAAAAGTAGTGCAAGTAAAAATTGACCGGAATCCCAATCCATTTTCATTGTGTTACATATTTCTGTGAAGCAGCAGAGCTCAGAGTGGTAAAAAAATAGAGAAACGAAAAACAACACAAAAAAAAATAAGCCGTGATTGCATTGCGAACTTTAACCTTCCAATCCCACCAGGCAGGTTCAGTTATAACTGGACTCTGGAGGACGCTCCTGGCCAGTCGACGTCATCTTGGTGTGACGTAAAGCATTTGATGAGGGGAGAGTAATACGCTGGACTGACAACAAGGTGACACAACCCTGAATCAACAGCGCCACTAATGCGGTAGTTAGCGGACTAAACCTGGCATGTCCCAGTTGTATTAATACGGGCATTTCGGTCGGTAATTGCTTAGCTAGACAAGTGGTTCTCAAACATGGCAGCTACAAGTTGTTATATAAGTTATTATACAAGTTGTTATACAAGTTGTCTTATTTATACAGACGCTTCTTCGATACAGAAGATAATTGCGTCCACAGACCATGCCGGTCTGTTGGCAAGTGATACAGCGTTCACAGGCGATAACTATGAGGGTTCCACGCATTACACAGGCGCCTTTATTTCTCTAACATGTTTTAAGTAACCAATTTAAAGCTGGGTGGACTCAGGGACACTCAAGGCCACGGGAACATATCCTTGCCTTCACATGGATTCGAACCCGTGACCACCGGTGCGCCAGCCGAGCGCGAACGTCATTCGACCTCCGTGGTTTCTTTCTTTTTTAAATCCCTTATATTAACTTCGCGGCCGTCTCTGTCGTCATCTCATCATCTCTCTCATCATCTCATGGGCTGGGCGGGCGGAAAAAGAGAAGTCGAAAATGACCCACTTCCAGTGATCCGATCGAGCTGAAATTTGGCACACGGACCCGACTCACCAGACAATGCATTGTATCAAAATTTCAGATCGATCGATCGTACCGTAATTAAATTAATGCATTTTTAGTTTATCCTTATATGAGGTATGTAATTCAAATTCACTGTTTGTTATTGTTTTTTTCTTCCACTTCCACGTGAGATTGAGTTGACGCCGACCGTCGTGCCGACACCCCCTCACGTCCCACCCCCATTTATTAAAGACAAAGGACATCACTCGGTGTCAGTCTGTCAATGTTTGTAGCGTTTGAAAATAATCAATACTGTTAGTTATGTCTCATATATAAGGGATTTATAGTCAAAAACTTTGTTTTTACGGGTTTGTTTTATTGTTTTTTGTTATACACGTTTTTATACAAGTTGTATTTCATTCGCTTCAATGAGTATGTTTCCGTACACAATATGAAACAATAATTATTCTCCAATCTATAAATAATAGAATCAATATACATAATTCCCGTTGCCTGTATGTATGTATGTAATTATAGTTAGGTGGCGCTGCGATCGATTTTTTTGTAATGCTGTTAGGTGGCTCTGCGATCGATTTTGTTTTATTCTCTTGATGGGTTTTTTTCGGGCTTACCCATTAAATTCCTTTTCGCCTTTATTTTAAAAGTTTGAGCTTATAGTTTAATACAAGGTGCGCATCAGAAGGCGCGCAAAAAGGTGCGAAAAATAATTATAAATTCATGACGCGCTGTACAAAAGATTATGTGACGTCATTGTTTTAGCTTATATTTTAATTTTTGAAAAGGGAACGATGTAAAAATTGGATTTGATGATTTATAATTATCTATATACATAATTCCCTTTGTCTGTATGCATGGATGTAATTATAATGCTGTTAGGTGGCGCTGCGAAATTTGTAATGCTGTTAGGTGGCGCTGCGAAATTTGTAATGCTGTTAGGTGGGGCTGCGATCGATTTTGTTTTATATTGCTGCACCAAAAATAACACTTTTCGAACGTTCCGCATAAAATTGTTCAATATGATAATAAATGAATCAAATAAAAATAAATAAAATAAATGAAAGTTCTGTATTACGTTATTTTTTAATCTGATGTGTATTTATTTTGAAAACTTCCGTCATTATTGACGGGTGATACGCTAGTAGTTTCATATTTATCATTAAATGTTAAAATATTTACATCATATTTATTATAAAGTAAAAATATATTATAATAATATTCATATATATAATATTTATATATATATATATATATCATTTACAAAAATAATGATAATCAATCTAGCCAAAATGGTTTCTAATGACAAAAAATGCCTATCAACAAAAAGAGGATGCTGTTAAGTGTAAGAATGGGGTCAAGATTTTCTGGTGATGACGCAAAAGCTACCGCGTTTACCATCAACGCCAAGGTCGTGGCACAAAACCATAAAACTCTACACTTGTGACAGGGCTTGTGAAGTCTACCAGTGCCCCAGGTTGAAAGGTCGACTGGTATGTAGGTCGCTGACATGCACTGTACACGAGGCCTGAGTGAGACCCAATGTTGTCACAAGTGCATCTATTCCACTTCCAGATCACCCAGTAACTTCAGGAGGCATTCACCAGTGAAGAAATGGTTGAACGCGGAAGTGAAAGTCCAATAGCGATATCACCTGGACATCAAGACTTTTACCAATAAACTTTGAAGACCATCGTCTTAAGACCAGGAGCCCCTAATCATTGACGTTTTCAACAAATATGTCGCGGTTTGACCTTGCGATCAAGCTGTGCTGATTATTCTTAAACTATACTAACTATGTAGCTATATATTTATAAATGTCAATTTCCTTTTTAATTAGATAAAATATTTTATTCAAAATAAATATTATGTTATTTTAAGATGGCCTCTGGTTTAATGACGTCATCAGGGGTGGGGCGTTAGTTTGAAGATTTGCCATAAAACCTATTTGATTTTAAATACACTCCTAAAAAGTATTTTGATAAACAGTAATACAATCGTTATTTTTTTAATCGAATGGTGTCCACTGAGTTCAATATGAGAACCACTCGTCTGGTTTGACCAGTGCAGAAAGATCCCAGTAAGATTGCGTGGACAAGCGGGGCGTGGCTGATTACATTGCATGCTGAATTAGGTTTTTTGAGATACGAATTATGTTTTGAGATAACCACAATATTTTTCGGGATATGACCAGTGTTTTAATAAAAGAAACGTGGAATGGGTAGCTTAATCAATCATGGAAACCCAAACGTATCAACATTTAAAACTCTAGTAAAAATGCAAAACTAGACATAAACCATGGATAAGCATAGGATGCAATTATCTTATGTGTAGAAGGAGCGACTGTAATAGATAAGATACAACCTCTACATTTTATACAATTCAGAAACCGGGAATATTCAAGTTTATTTTTGTGCTTTCATATAATTCACCAAAAGTAACTCGTCATAAAGCACTGGTGATTTTTTTTCTCTTGTTTTATGCACTAAAATTATTAATTCAGTTAAATTCAATTATTGAATTTGAGTTGAGTTGGGTTAACAACTGTGTGCATATTTGTCATATTAGCCTTGCACTCAGAAGCATAGAGTTTGACATAACACCTCGTAATTTACCAACAAAACAAAATTTATTTTCCCAAAAGATACGTTTTTAAATATTCGCTGCCATCTAATGTAAAATACAATTCAAAGAAAACAAAAACAACAACGGTTCTCAACCTACAAAACTGGAGGACACTGTATTTATTGCTAACACTAGTCCAACTAAAAGTGCGCATTTCAATTAGTTTGAGAAGCACTGGTGTATTTACAGCGTGCTTCCATTGATGAAGCTCGTTAACGGAGCCCGTCCCCTGCCGTGCATTGAGTTGAACAAGGGAACGGTAACAGTACGCTGTCCGGGCGGAGAGACGCGTTAATTCCACATGACGACATAAGGGCGCGGCCACGAGGCGATGATGTCGAAGATGATCAGGTTTTTGTTAGCGAGAACCAGTTTATGGTTCTACAGCACGAGGACGTGACGAGGGGGGTAATGGGGTGAGCAGACTGGCGGGTAATAAAAAAAAATAACGTCTGATTTGTTAGTATGATGACATTAAATGGACAGCACTTGAGATAGAGTTACTACAGGTTGAGGCCTATCATGTTAATTTTTAATTTTTATAACTATTTTGTATAATTATTTTAATTTTTTTTGAGCACAAATAAATTTTAAAAGAAAGCATAATAGAAACGTAGACTTATATTGGGAAAACTTAAGCCGCAACGTGTAGATTTTCTTTTTGTGAGTGTATATATATATATATATATATATATATATATATATATATTTATATTTGGTCTGTTATCGATTAATTTAAATTTAATCGTTAACTTTTGAAAAATTAACGATTAATTAATCGTTAATTTCAATTAAAGCCAAAAATTGAAATTTATGCCTTCATTAAACTGAACATTTCAAGGGAAGTAACAAAATGAAGTAATATACTTTTTTTATTGAGTTATTTCCCCTGTATCACAGACCTTGAAAATTAAGAATATTTTGAACTAAATTTTGTGTTCATACTTGATCGGATGTTTGTGCTGAAGGTGATACGTCAGCGATGTATTTGATCCTTTAAAAGAGAATTGTTTATGGCAGTGAACACAATAAACTTTTTCAGCATCTTCAACTTTGCCATCCACAAGTTAGCTTAACAAAATATGTCTTTGCTTAACTTTCCAGTTGTATGTTTGAAGTTAACTGCGCTGATGCTGTTAGCCATTTTTTAGTTGACGTCTGCCGGTCCACATAATTTAATTAAATAAATTATAATATTACTTGGGAGAAGTTTGTACGTAAAAAAATATATAAAATATTATTAATTATTAATATTTAATTATTTATTAAGATTATAAATAGTTTCTTTAATTTTAATCGAATTTTTATCAATTAAAATAATTGTAATCGATAAAAGTTTTTAACGATTAATCGAAAAATTAATCGTTAATTTCCGCAGCCCTAATTTATATCTATATATATTAGGGCTGCGGAAATTAAGGGTTAATTTCTCGTGTGATTGTTATAAAATTTTAACGATTAAAATAGTTTTATCGATTAATCGACCCATCACTTACAAATTATTGGAAGTTCAAAAGTAAAAAAAATTAAAAAAAAATAATAATAATAATAAAATAATAAAAATAGCGTCCGATAAAAATTAAATTTCCTGATGATTTCACAAACATTTTTGTTTTAAAATATTGACTGACGGGAATGTTCAAAATGTTAAACTTTGCCTACCATATTCTAACACTTACGACATCATAAATTTTAACTTTTGGCTTTAATCGAAATTAACGATTGATTAATCGTTTTTTTCTCAAAAGTTAACGATTAAATTTTAATTAATTGTTAACAGCGGTAATTTATATATATATATATATATATATATATATATATATATATATATATATATATATATATATATATATATATATATATATATATATATATATATATAAATATATATGTATGTATATATACATATATTTATTTATTTATTTAATAGTTTAAATCAGTTAAATATTGTATTTGTTTACCTTTAAAGTAAAATTTGTGGAGTCTTATACGATTTGAGGTTAAACGCAGACAGACTGACTAATTGCCTTCGCTTCGTCGCTATACGCCACAGTGATCAGTTAGGTTAATTCTGTTGATTTGATGCTGATCAGTTCTTGCTTGATGGAGCTTAGAGCCGGTTTCTTAGCTTCTTCTTTGTTGTTAAGTCATGACATTGCCTGTCTCGCAAAGTGACTGCCGTGTAATCATCCAGGCTTGCTGCTAGTGTATTAAAGTTGTAAGAAGACGGAGCTATTTTTGTTGTAAGGACAAGGGCCTTGATATCAACAGCCTACTTTTTTTATCACAGATCTTCCGATCAAATCCATTTTATACACAATATTCTATAGACTACCAATTATATATATGGAATCCCATTCTAACCAAAGTTATTGATTATATCCAGTCTTCTGATGATATCCGGACTACTAATTAATTGTATAGGTTTACGATGAAATATATTTTATACAGATTATATTTATAGTTCATTTAATTAAATCCTGTCTACTTACAATATCCATTTTCTACCATATTATATCCACTATTAGTACATAAAACTAGTTAGGGAAATAAAGGCGGCTGGTGTTATACGTTGAACCCTCATAACCGTGTCCGGTGAAAGATTACTCACTTACCAATAGACCGGCAATAATCTTCTGTATAGAAGGAGCGTCTATATAGAAAGGACATGACAAGACAAGATTGCTGTGCCAGATATAGAGATTATACTTGTTAATGGGAAGAGGAATGGTGTGAACGAGATACAGAGAGAAAAAGAGATAGAAAGAAAGAGACAGAGAGAGAAAGAGAGAGAGAGAGAGAGAGAGGAATAGGGAGATGGAGAGAGGCTGAAAATTCTGGCGAAAAAGAGAGAGAATGTTTTAGTATAAATAAATAAGCAACTGTTATTTATTTTGTGAAATAGAGAGGGAGATACTGTCTTGATGTTGAAATCATGCTTGTACTGATAACTCACTGGCACTTTGAAACAAACATTGAATTGTTACCTTTTTGAGGTGAGGTATGGTATGGGGTTAGTGGTGGGGTGGGGGTCTTTAACGCAATTTCTGGAAGAAATAATTTCCTTATCATTTACCGCTCTAGTTAAATCATTCACACCTTAACACACACACATGTGAAACACACTTTTCTGTACTCTTCAATAATTTTAGCATATGATGGTCCTTAAACTTAGTGTTAATACTTACTTCTCATACTATGCTTGAGGGCTTGGGGGTAATTGGAGTTTTTATGTATTACGGCCCTTATTTACCCAAGAGTACCTGAATATGGAACTCCACTAATCTTAAACTTGCCGTATCCAGGGTTAACAGGAGTACCTGTATAGGTGTGTAACAAAGTATCTTCTAGTACTCCCCTTTATAAATATTTAAAATATCTTCTGACGGATGCTTTAAACTAGCAACTGATCTAGAGATTCTGCCATGGACCGACGTATTCGCCCACTTGTCGCCGAGTGGTTCCATTTACACGCCCAGATTACATCACCTTGTTCAATCACGTGACCATGGGTTTCAGTATTATTGAAGTGACGAGTGTCACGAACTGGAATCAGCCAGTTTTTGCCGCCCCACCGACCTCACTCCCATCCCCGCCCCCAGGTTGTCGTTGAGCAGCCACCCACACCCCAGGGTCCGCATTCTTGAATATTGAACCGCAAGTAATGGCGTTCGTTACCGAGTTCTCGCACCTGGCTGTTGTAAACACCACAGTTTCATGGAGTGTGATTGCAGATACGACTCCAGGTATAGCAGATAAAACAGCGCTGTTCACTTCTCGGTAATATCGCGACTTGTTTTACAACAAACAATTATTATTTTGTAAAGTCTGGAATATTTTAAAATCAATTAAATTTACGAATAATAACAAACGAAATAAAATTGAATTAAATAAACAAAACCAATAAATCCATCATTAAATCATGTATTGATTAACGAGGTTCATCGGTGTTACAAATAAAGCACTGAGCTGTTAACATGAATGAGTTGTGTTAACATTAGTACTGTAGCTCTCCTCTTTTACAGATGTATCTTTATGCACTTGAATATTGTTTGAATAAATAGAAAATGTATATATCTTTCAAGACACATACTTTTTAAAAGAACATATACTTCAGCAGAAATATACATAAATTGTGCGCAATTTTCTGTTTAATTATCAGCGTTTATGTTTATAAAAATAAATACCATAAATATTTGTTAAAATAATCTCTCATGAAAAAAAGTAAATAAAAATAATATTTTTTTCAATTTTTGTTCTTTGTTATTTAGCTGCTGAAAATATTATTAAAACATATCATAAAATAAAAGTTATGAATTATAACACAAAAACTATGTGAACTCGAAGTCTTGAAACAGATCGCTAGCTTCAAAAATAATACTTTCAGACATTGCAAGTTTTTTAAAATTCATTACGTTCAATTTTTGTTCTCTCAAATTTATGAAGCAAATATAGTTTTGTTGTTTTTTAAAGTTATGCTTGTATATTCGAAGTCCAGGACTTTACTTGTTTTCCCCATTGGATGCGTGTTGTATGTATACCTATTGGATGTGTGTTGTATGTATACCTATTTGATGCGTGTTGTATGTATACCTATTGGATGTGTGTTGTATGTATACCTATTGGATGTGTGTTGTATGTATACCTATTGGATGTGTGTTGTATGTATACCTATTGGATGTGTGTTGTATGTATACCTATTGGATGTGTGTTGTATGTATACCTATTGGATGTGTGTTGTATGTATACCTATTGGATGTGTGTTGTATGTATACCTATTGGATGTGTGTTGTATGTATACCTATTGGATGTGTGTTGTATGTATACCTATTGGATGTGTGTTGTATGTATACCTATTGGATGTGTGTTGTATGTATACCTATTGGATGTGTGTTGTATGTATACCTATACCGGTGTAGGTCCAATGATGGTCGAGTCTCTGGGAGGGCAGGGATTTTGTCCCGTTTCTAAACGTGTCCCGGAGTCCAATCATCTGTGATGTGTACCTGACACTAGTTAGGGAAGCAAAAGCGGCTGGGCAGTGTGCCACACAATCCACAATAAGCTTGTGAACGCTGCGTCACTTGCCAACAGGCCACCATAGTCTGTGAACGCTGCGTCACTTGCCAACAGACCAACATAGTCTGTGAACGCTGTGTCACTTGCCAACAGACCACCATAGCCTGTAAACGCTGCGTCACTTGCCAACAGACCACCATAGCCTGTGAACGCTGCGTCACTTGCCAACAGACCACCATAGTCTGTGAACGCGTCACTTGCCAACAGACCACCATAGTCTGTACGTTCATATAAGAGCGTAGGACCAAGAATCTTCAGTTCGGAAGAAGCGTTTCAGACGATAAAAAAAAATTAAAATACTCCCATTAAAAATATCTGGAAAGATTGCTTTCAATCGAAAATTAAGTCAAAGTGATATCAAAATGTTGATTTTAAATAGAATCGTTTACAATCATTTTTTAAATAAAAATACTTAATCAACTCTGAAAGTTATTTACATCAAGTACGTTGCCAAATTTTAATTCTCAACCTAAACAGCAAGTGGGTTTAACATTATTCACTACATTTCTTACAGATACATGAACATTACATTCACATTACATACACATTACATACACATTACGTTTACATTACATACACATTACATACACATTACATACACATTACATACACATTACATACACATTACATACACATTACATACACATTAAGTTTACATTACGTTTACATTACATACACATTACATACACATAACATACACATTACATACACATTACATACACATTACATACACATTACATACACATTACATACACATCACATACACATTACATACAAATTACTTGAACTTGAACTTGAACTTTCCCTTAACCCGTTGTAGGGTCGTTGGGGCATTATCGTGAACTACTCACTAACATTACATACACATCAAATACACATCACATACACATTACATACACATGTTGGTGACTCGATTACTAATAGAAGAATAACTTTGCATTTTTAAATGTTACAAACACACGAGTCCAAACCCAAAAACCACAGATGACCTAGTAAGTGGGTCATCCACTCAGAATTTTTTTAAAGAATGCCTCAAGTAGGTCAGCCAACATGTGGAAGTCCGTTTTTAAAAGACCTAATACATTCAAAAGCCTGGTCCTAAACTGCGCACACTTGAAATGACCGGAGATATTGCACTCCGCACCGAATCATTGAAAACAAATCTTACATAGAAATATGACGGGAACTGTTTCCTTCCTATTCATGGGGAATTCTTTGAGGTTGTTGACACGAACTGTTAACTTGTGGCGCACTCATTTCCGCACAAAGATGCGAGGTTGTGCAGCACAGTGCAGTGAACGGATGGGTGCATTTAAATAAAATACATTTCATTTAAAAAAAAGATTGATAAATGGGAATAAATTTTTTTTTCCATATAGTGTATATATATATTATATATATATATATATATATATATATATATATATATATATATATATATTATATATATATGTATGTATATTTATAGGATTAAAACCTTTTTTAGAACTTTATTATTGTAATTTTGAATACGTTCGGAGATTACGAGGAAATTAACAACAATTGTCAATGATTGCGTGGTTTAAAAAGCATTTCCTTAAAATCTTGTATCATTCGCATCTAGCCCCATGCAAAGAATATGTTTAGTTCTGTTCAAAAATATTTAAAAGGTGGCTTAGTGAACATTACTGGAAATTCAGGAAAAAATAATCACATTTACCTGAGCTCTTTGAGCTGAAGAGATAGGATTAGAGGTGACAGACTGCTATTGTTTCCACACAAAAAAATAAAAAATGGGGTGGGGGGTGGGGGTTGAGTTTGAAGAATCAAGGTACATAATAACATCTTCTTACGCGTAGACAATTTTGACTCCGAAATTTCTTTATCGTTGGCAGAGACCCCGTTGGTTTGGAACATCTCCGGAATATAACAAAGTTGATGGTTTTTAAGAGTTTTATTTTTATTATTTGCATTCAACATCAGTATTTGAAATATGGAAAGGCAGGGGTCTTGGCGTCATCGCTGAGCCCACAATTTGAGATCCATCGATACAGAATATGTTAAGATCGATCAGATGCCAAAAGCGTGCTCCATCAATATGGACTTCAAATAATCGGTCATTCGATATTCAACAAATACAGAAACACAATGATTTTGTTTTTGTTTTCTTTAGTGTAGTTGTTGTGTTTTTTTTTGTATATAGTGTTGTTTTGTTTACGTAATGATTCTCGGCGGAACAATAGATTTTATTTTTTACAATCATTTGTATCTATGGTGCCCACCTTTTTCAAAAGCCCTAGTAACGTATCTTTGTATGATAAATACGAAATATTCCTGAAATGTACACAAAGTATTTTATAATTAACAATCCTCAAATCCTCTTTTTACATCGTTCCCTTTTCCAAAATTAAAATATGAGCTAAAACAATGACGTCATATAATATCTTTTTACGGCGAGAAATTTTAAAAAGCAGCGCATCAAATTACTGCACCAAAAAATAACTCTTTTCGAACGTCCGCATAAAATTGTTCAATTATTAATAACTATTGTATCACCCGTGAAAAATGACGGAAGTTTTCAAAATAAATACACATCAGGTTAAAACATAACGTAATACAGAACTTTCATTTATTTTTATTTGATTCATTTATTATCATATTGAACTATTTTATGCAAACCTTTGAAAAGAGTTATACTTGGTGCAGTATTTTTTGGTGCGCACTATTGAACAAATCAGCATTACATCCAAAAAGCATTACATTACTAGGGCAATTATGTATGTTGATAGTGTGGAGGGTGTTTAATGTTAATCTGGAAACCAAAATGATTATGATTTTTAAGTCTATATATTTAAAAAAAAAGCAAAGTGATGTCCTTTAGCGTTACGGCAGGATATTGAGGGTAAATATATATATATATATATGATTCTTGTTTAAATTTCGTTCCCTCTCGTGTTCTTCCGATGTTACACATAGTTTCAGAAAGCACATAATATTAGTAGTGTTCTTTACAGTCAGCTTTTTATTATTAAAAAAAAACAAACAAACAAACAAACAAAAGAATAAACAACACCCCCCCCCCAAAAAAAAATAATAAAAAAAAATAACAACAAATGAAAAAAACGAATTTAGGAGTATGACTAAAACGCGAAGAATACGAGATAGTAATGAAATGTTTATTAAATTGCTAGAAAATAGACTAGTATTTTTAAAAGGAAAGTATGTGTATTTTATATTATTTTATAATATCTACTTAGTTTTTTAACGTAAATACTGTAACATTTTGATAATGGTATTTTTTAAAAACTAATATGTTATACATTTAGTTTTATGTAAACTTTGTGACACTATAAGCCTTCAAAGAATGAACTCAGTGATATGTCTAAAGTGTGTGTGTGTGTTTGTTTGTTTGTTGAATAACTAAAAGCACTGAAAGTTTGGTCGACAGTTTTAACCTTGGCAGTTGTCACTAACATTGATAGACCGCCACTAACGCTGATAGACCGACACTAACATTGATAGACCACCACTAACATTGATAGACCACCACTAACATTGATAGACCACCACTAACATTGATAGACCACCACTAACATTGATAGACCACCACTAACATTGATAGACCACCACTAACATTGATAGACCACCACTAACATTGATAGACCACCACTAACATTGATAGACCACCACTAACATTGATAGACCACCACTAACATTGATAGACCACCACTAACATTGATAGACCACCACCAACATTGCTAGACCACCAATAACATTGATAGACCACCACTAACACTTTTAAAGGTTCCCATAGAACTCCAACGCACTGAAACTTTCCGTCATGTCGAAATATCAATATCTTTTGTCTTTGGTAATGTAATGTTGTGGGTTTTTTTTGTTTTTCTTTTTGTTGCTTTTATTCGGGGATAAACATTATTGCTGACGAAAAAGCTGTAACCATGGTAACAGAAAACGTTTCGCTTGTCGTCAAAGCAGGTTTGAGGCTGGGGGATGTGGTTTGTTCAGCACTATCGATTTCATCGATTAATTCCAATCATTTACTTGTTTAAAAAAAAACAATAACAACATTAACTACCTGTAAATAAATCGATGATCATGTCACGCTCTGTTACATGAAGCGAGAGGGGAGGGAGGTCAGGGTGATGATGATGTCTTACTGTATCAATAGGACTGAATGGGTCTTTCACGTACGTCTGGTGTGCGGGTCTTTAACGATACGTCTTGGAATCATAATCATTTTGGTTTCGTGATTAACAGAGCTTGTGGTGTTTTCTCGACGTAAAATATTATATATTCCGTCATTGTTTGAGCTTATGTAAAAAGAGACGTTAATAGTTTAGCTGACGTTAACGCTAAGGGACATAATCAGTATATTCTCGATATTATGCTGATTATATCCCATAATAGTTTGGCTGACATTCAGCGCGCGCAGAATTTTTAATGACTGACCGACACACTGATTCGAACGCATGCAATTACATTCACATAAGTTACTTGGGCTTTTGAAAAATGTGGGCGCCGTAGGCGCCCAAGAACAACCCACGTATATATAAAATATATGTATCACGTTATGGCTCAGTCACAATCCTTATCGAGCAAATTAGTTTAACAAATAACCAACCCACTGGTCCTGGTGCGCAAAATCAAACAAGATATTTGATGTCAAAAAATTCCAAGAGAATGTGCGTACTCAAAACATAATCAAACTTTTAGTTTTTGATGCCAATTGATCTTACAGAAGATTCATGTATTAGCATGCAGATATTGAGGGATCTTTTTTGATTTAGTAAAAATAAATATTGTTTTTTCGTCTTTGTGAATCTGGGGAAATCTATGGAAAAGTGAACTCACTTTGAGGTCCAAGCTTGACCAGAAATGTTTCTGTACTTTTATAACGTTGCAGTTAGTGGATTGGAATAAGGAGAGTGGGAAAAGATGATGAAGATATTTTTGAAGAACAATCGGTGGTAGTACTGTAGAATAGAGTTGCATAGTGAAACAATAAATCAGTTGGAATGAAAATGTTTAAACATATCACATTGGTAAAGAAAGCGTTAATATGTAATGGAATTGATCTTATGTGAATTTTGCATATTTTTAGGGGGGGGGATGAGCAATAAAATAAAACGTTTTTTTATATTTATTATTGGTTTAGGTAAGATCAAATGTAAACAATGTAATATGTCCTAGATTCATTTTCTAAGTAAATGTAAATGATTTATCTCTTTATATTTTAGTTCAAAGTTTTTCTTATATTCTTCTTTATAAATGACCATATGAAAGTATTTAAGATAAAACGCCACCAGTGATTGCCTGACGTGATCAATTAAATCCACATCTTATCAGATAAATTTTAGGACACAACTTTCAACATTACACAGGCTATATATAATGTTGTGGTGCTCTATTAATCGGACTGTTACATTAGTTAAACTCTCTTATACAGACTATTAGTGTCATAAAACTATGTCAGACTATTACAGTAGTTAACCACGGCTAGAAACACTTACTTAAAGGGAAGTTGACTCAGACAACGTTCTAATTGTAATGTCAACTTTAAGCCAAGTGCTACCTTGTTTGCCATCGTGGGCCGTGGTCTATAAAAAAAATGACTGATTGATTAAAATTTCTCTACAACTACAACCAATATTCTTTTTTCAAAGCGTTAAATAGTTTCCTGGTATAGTCAGAATCATTCACCAGTATATTTTGAACTGTTGGACCCATTAATGACGCACTGGAACGTTTCCTGCTTGAGTTATGGGACACGTGTTGAAAAGTAAATGTTGTTAGTTTCATTTCATGCTTTAGTGACTAATCACTTACGGAGGCCTGTTATGTGTTGGCGACGTTTGGAATCAGGCTATGTTGAACAATTTTAAATGAAAATCTAGTGTAAACTGTTTTGTTAAATATGATTTTAGGGGGAGATTATTATTTTAAATTTAACCAAGTAATAAAAACTCAAATGAGTTTTAAAACGTAATTTCCAACAAAGAATTTCTAATTTTTCTTTTCAAGGGAAATCAGTCAAGATTACATCAAAAGTTATTTCAAATCAATAATTCTGAAAGTAAACAAAATATGACGTCATATTCCCTCACGCTCCATCACACCAAGAATGTGTCAATATAATGCGCACCGCGAAACAGTCTAACATTAGCATTCACAAAGCGGGAAAACCCCATTAATTATCATTCTATATGGTAGATTAAAAGTCATTCCAAAGCAATAATTCTAAACGTAAAAAAAAACAATTGCTATCTACAAATGGCTGCTAAAATTACGGGAGTCGAAAGAAAACGGATTTTTGAAAAATCTCTTTTCCAACATTGTTCTAAATGTTATTAGCTATCGTTTGGCGTTTGGTTAAACCCGTTAGATGTTATGGTTGGCAAGAAATTGACAAAATACTAAAACATACACCAATATAAAAGTTATGCAATATAGTATCATTTATTTCGATGATATATTTACAATTATACCCTGTATTGTTTACATTTGGTGTAGAGATTATTTGTGTATTTTTTCAAAAGGAAACCTTCTCTAAACTTAGAAGATTGTGCTTCAAGTTTCACATATTGCCTCCAATAAGTTGATAGTGTTCATTATCCAGTATTCTCTACGACATTCGGAATAAATATAAGTTCAGCACCAGTCTTAAAAAAGCTCTCCCATTGTATTATAAAGTGTTAAAGTCTTTTACTAATGTTTATCAGCTAAGTGTTTACTACTTGACTTATAAACCAGCTTGTTACACATAATTTGTATTTTCCAGTCCACGTGATTAATTTATGTTTGTTGAAGTGAACCTCACCGCTGGTCACATAACAATAGTGTATATTATCTACATGTGACTATTTCTATACAATATATATAACCATATAATAACATAGTTTATTCTGTTTACTCTGTATAGGCCCCACTTTTGTCTCCTATTTTCTCCTCAATTTGTCTAAGAGTAATTTAAAAATACTTCGATCTTTAATGATCGTATCCCACTTTATGGTATTCTCTCATTCTCTCTCTCTCTTTGTGTCTATCTCTCTCTCTCTCTCTCTCTCTCTCTCTCTCTCTCTCTCTCTCTCTCTGTTTGTGTGTGTGTCTGTTTTAGCTCACTGAATGATTCTCTGAAATCCATATATGTCGCCCTTCTCTAATTTAGTTATCAGTATTCTATAATAAAATCCTTTCTGACTTTACTCCCAGAAGCCCCGCTTTTATCTCCACGAACTCCTTCTCTAAGTTCCTTCTGACCTCTCCTAATCTAACTCCTTTAACTTTTTTTCCTACATCGCTCTTTACTTCTACTCTCTATCACTAGTCCCTCTCTCAAGCTTAGTTAGCTATGGTAAATCTTTCTCAAATCTACCTCCTTTATTATCCATATCTCTCACAACTAGCTCAGTCTAACACTATTTGTTTCGCGGTAGGTTTCCACAGTAACGAGCCGTGTTTTTGAAAGATCGTGACGCCATGTTGCGCAACTCCATTTCGCTTGTGTTTAAACACTGGCCTTTTAGATCCCAACAGCACACACACCATCCATTTCATTTTCCATGAAGTTATCATGTTGTATGACTAAACTCTGCGTTGAATTGTTCAATAGTTCAAGACAAAACAGAAACTCAATCATTATTAGAGTTACTACTCACCACCACCCAATAGTACTTCTCTTCTCTCTCTCTCTCTCTCACACACACACACACATTCTCTCTCTCTCTCACACACACAATCTCTCTCTCTCCCTCTCTATCTCTCTCTTTCCCTCCTTCTCTCTCTCCCTCTCTCTCACACACACACTCACTCTCTCCCCCCTCTCTCCCTCTCTCTATCTCTCACACACACACACTCAATCCCCTCTCTCTCTCTCTCACACACACACTCACTCTCTCCCCCCTCTCTCTCCCCCCTCTCTCTCTCTGGCTCTCTCTCTCGCTCTCTCTCTCTATCGCTCTCACACACATTCTTTCTCTCCCTCTCTCTATGTCTCTCTCTTTATCTCTCACACTCCCTCCCTCTCTCTCTCACACACACACATTCTCTCTCCCTCTCTCTCTCTCAAACACACATTCTCTCTCCCTCTGTCTCTCCCCCCTCTCTATGTTTCTCTCTCTCGCATTCTCTCTCTCGCTCGCTCTCTCACACTCTCTCTCCCTCTCACACACACTCTCTCTCACATACACTCTCTCTCACCCACATACTCTCTCTCACACACACACACTCTCTCTCTCACTGTCTCTCTCACGCTCTCTCAATCTTTCTCTCACACACACTCTCTCTTTCACACACACACACTCTCTCTCACTCCCTATCTCTCTCTCACACACTCTCTCTTTCTCACACACACCCTCTCTCTCACGCTCTCTCTATCTCTCTCACAGACTCTCTCCCTCTCACACTTACTCTCTCTCCCTCCCCCCCTCTCTCTCTCTCTCTCTCCCTCCTCTCTCTCTCTCACTCTCACACACATTCTCTCTCCCTCTCTCACACACTCTCTCTCACACATTCTCTCTCTCTCCCCCCTCTCTCTCACACATACACATTCTCTATCCCTCTCTCTCACACTCTCTCTCTCCACCCTCTGTCTCTTTCCCCCTCTCTCTCTCTCACACACACATTCTCTCTCCCTCTCTCTCTCTCTCTCTCTCTCACACTCTCTCTCTCTCTCACACACACACTCTTTCTCTCTCTCACACTCTCTCTCCTTCTCTCTCTCACACTCTCTCCCTCTCTCTCTCTCTCTCTTTCTGTAATGTTGCAATGAGAAAGTACGCATACTCGCAAACGTTAATCGTGTACCAATATCGTGATAATATACATGTCATTTCACATTGAACAGTAATGTGAGTGAGAAACAGTTTCAAACAAGAGGTATTATTTTGATAATCAGAGAACATAATAAAAAAATAAAATATTTAAAAAATCTTTTTTTAAAAAGCACACGCTTTTATTTACATATAGAAAGTGCACTTAAAAGAAGAACATAAAAAAAATTAATCCGTGAACCTATCGACTGCACATAAAAGCGTGGGGCGCACATCATATGTAAATAAAAAAGATTTTTTAAATATTGTATTTTCTACTTTTTATTATTAAAATTTTTTAAATTAATTTTTCGACATAATCAATTCAATTTGATTATTATTCAAACTTCGTTGTCTATAACTTAAATGTGATAGTGGTAAAAAATAGATTATTAATTACAAATTTATGTATTAAAAAAAAAGTTTCCCCTAACTGAAATTTGAACCCAGTACCTCAAGGTCGAAAATCCATGACTTTAACAATTCGGCCAAGTAGGCTACGCAAATTCCAGTTGTTCCTCTTGTATTATCATGTCAATTTAGATTTAGTTTCGTATTAATGAGCTGTTTAACGGATACGGATTATATATAAAGATAAACTTAAAAATTTATTTATTTAATTACGGTACATTCGATCGATCTGAAATTTTGATACAATGTATTGTCATCCAAGATCTATCTGTGGTAAAATTTTGAGATCTTTAGAACCCTTAGAAATGGTTAAATTTTAAGTTACAAGATTTGACGGATACAACATACAATATACAAACAGTGTGAGTTAAATAAAAGCGTGTACAATCAACCTGCTTTTGATTAGCACTAACTACTTAAAATATATGCCCGTAATAATAATAAAGCACTGATATGTGTGTCTAACAACATTGATTATATTCTTAATATAACAAAGAACATTAACTAGAACACACAGCCAAACACCACAACAATGATTGAAATTTGTGCATACTACTAAACGATATTTACAACAACAACACAAAAAAAACATTAAAAATCATCTCTGCCATGAAACCAACGCATCCATTCATCCCATGCCAGACTCAGTCTTTTGAACCGTGGCATTGATTACTTTGACCAATCAAATCAAGTTGTTAGATCTCGTCTCACGAGACTGTACGCGACATCCGCTATTGTTGTCATCTAGTCTTTATTCTGGGGTATAAACCTCTCTATGGAAAGGAGAGTAATTTTGTGTCAATATCTTAAATGAATACCAAAATAAGATAGACAATTCTATAATTCTTTGAAACATGAACAGAAATAGAGCAACGAGTACATCTTGTATATACGGAACAAAGAATACATAATATCTCTTTTTTAATACGTTTAGATGTAATGTTATTAGTACGTATGTCTTTACTTATAGCACCGACTAAATTCTCCAAAACAAAACATTGAAATACACTTTTTAAATAATCTATACTAGACGCTCCGCGGCGTAGCATACGCCGCATAATTGCTCATGGAGAGTGCAAAGTGTTCTTTCTCCACTTTCTTGCTATGCCGCGGGGCGTCTAGTTTCTGCATATTTAGAATCCTTATCCGACTTTTTAATCTGCTCTGGCTGAAAATTCAAACCAGACGACGACTCTAAAAGTCCACAATAACAATGCTCTCCTTCAGAACAGCAGAAGATAGCGGCGTCTTTATGGACTCTTTGTAATCCTAATGGAATTTCACGGATGAACAGGGTCTATTAAAAGAAATGAGATGGTTTTTTTTCTGGCCTCGTACTTATTTGAAATGATTTGATGCCAGGTTTAACCGAGTTTACCGATAGTTTAGAAACAACATTACATATAAGAAAGGTTGAAACATTAAATTAAAAAGCTCAGCCTAACCCATTCTCGAGCACGTAAAAAAAAAGCCACTGAAAAATATGTGAAGGTTCGATAGCACAATTGTATTTTGGTTTGATTCTGATTCTAAAATCTTTTATTTTGGTCACTCTCTGGTATTTTCTAACTCTGAATTTTTTTATTTGTTTTGTTTATCCTTTTGTTCTTCTTCCCGCTGTCCTAATATCTAGCACAACATTAATTACCAATACAATGTAAATTTTTGCTGTAGGAACAAAACATTCTCAAGTAATATGTAATTCATTGACGACGGTGGATATAGGAGCAAACAATTTCATGTAGCTGAATGTAAATAATAGCACAAAGAAAACTGGATTATGCGTTTTTTTTTGAAAATTGTAGGAAAATGTTCACATACTTAACCTGTGGGCCTAGAGACACTGTAGTTGGTGGGTAGGGATATTGATTGTGTGGCATTGATCCGACTAACTGGTGTAATTACTTTCAAGTTCATACAATAAAGTATGTAATCATTTACTGGTGTAATTACGTTCAAGTTCATACAATAAAGTATGTAATCAATTACAAAGCTTTTCTTTTTGTCTTTGAATAAACTTTTAAAATAAATAACATAAATAACAATAATACAAAAGTAGCTTTTGCTTATGATAAAGGGTCAAGCGTACTTCAACATCACATTTTCATTTCTAAGTATCAGAGGCATGCCCATATTTTATAATCCTAAGACTCGATTGTTCATATCAAACGTGATATTTGTGTACATTTCCAGTTCTAAGGTCGTCGTGTAAACATTCACTATAATATATGTTATCCTCGCAAACCCCCACCCCTCTCTATCTGTATCTCTATCTGTATCTCACCCCCATTCCCTCACACTTTCTCCTCACCGGCTTGTTTGACGCTGGTAAGTAAAAAATCGATCGAAGTTTATAGTTCACAAAGTCGAGCATCCCCTGAGAGATATCGTCTTGTAATTTCTTTTTTTGGTCTGAAGTTTATTTTATGCGTCTGGCAGCTCGATGTCAGTGTTTAAAGAGACAACACACTCCCGCTGTCTTGCTGTACGAGCGGCACTCCGAGGATCTATTTCACGTATATCGAACTGGTCGGCCAGAGTTTTGCAGGTAGTCGCAGCCACTGTCATTTCCAGACTGGTGCTGCACCGGTAGCAGTTGAGTTCTTTACGGATTAGTTCCATTATATAGAATTCTATTTTTAAATAAGCAAAAAGAGTGGCTAGATCGGTTAGTACTTGTTTTATTGCTTGGATTTGTGAAAGTGTTTGCTACAAAAGTTCTTATTCAAAATTTTACCGCAGTGAATGTTTTCGTTTGAAGTGTTTCGAGGTTAAGCTCAAGTGCTAGAGTGCGAGTTGCTGCATACATTATACGGAGATGATCCGACGCCATTTTTAACGCGTCATCGTGTTTGAGGTTTGACTCTTTTGATTGGTTGGGCAGTCTCCGCTTGTTGATGTTTGTATTTTTAACAATCTTCTTCTTTTTTTAAAGAAGTTTTTTCTTTCCTATTCAGAAGAGGATTCTAATGAGTTGACATTACACAAGAATTTTATGGCGCAATTTGAAAAGTAATTTGACTATTTAAAATCATCTTGAAACAATTCTAATCTGAACTGACATGATCTTCTCAGAGAAATACCAGGGAACGCCATAAAAACAAAATTTAGTATTTCAAATGATAGAGACATTCATGGCACCACACAAAAAAAATCATTGGACCAAATGGAACATTCCATATGACCACATGGAACATTCCATATCACCACATGGAACATTCCATATGACCACATTGAACATTCCATATCTCCACATGGAACATTCCATATGACCACATGGAACATTCCATATGACCACATGGAACATTCCATATGACCAAATGGAACAGTCCATATGACCACATGGAACATTCCATATGACCAAATGGAACATTCCATATGACCACATGGAACATTCCATATGACCACATGGAACATTCCATATGACCTCATGGAACATTCCATATGACCACATGGAGCAATCCATATGACCACATGAAAATTTCGATCTAACTACATTGAGCATTTTTAAAAGGACACGGAATATTTCATTATAATAAAATGACTTCTTAAAAAAGGAAAACAATTCAAAAATATAGCGCTTTTGTTTGGCCATTTTGGGCAATTCTTATGGCAAAATGAAAATTTTCATATGGTTAAATGGAACAGATTAAATTATCACAAGAAATATATTTCATATGTCAACATTAAGAATTTCATAGTGTTATATTAACAGTTTTCGGCTTTATGATCCAATACAGACGTTTTTTTTAAAAGTATATGTCAAAAAGGAACATATCATATGGCAACATATGCATGTTTATATGCGTTTATCAAACATTCCATACAGCAACATATAACATATCACATGAAAACATTGAAAAATCCATATTGACACATTAAATTTTAAAATATTTTTTTGCAACAAGTTTGTGAAAGAAACCATTTTTTAAAAATTAATTGATTCATGTTTTGTAGACTTACTATAGAGACGTTGAGTCTTGTCCCAACGATGGTACCTGATAGTACTTGATAAAACTTGATAGTACTTGATAGTAATTGATAGCTTCAAAAGTCAAATGGCTGCGCAGCTAGTGCATTTGAAGAAAATGTATAACGCCACATGAACGCATAGCTTAAGTTATGTGTAACTCCACCCTTCGTTGAACACACACACAACTTACATGAAAAGAAAAAAAAAGCGTTAATAATTATGTATTTAGTTATGATGTTTAAAAAAATTCACACATGGATACAGAGATACGAACTATATATAATATTCGTTTGCAGACCTAAATATAGCTAGCCACATGAAACACTTTGACTTATAAACCATACACGAGCTACACTAAGTTTGACCGTAAAGACATGAAACAAATAAAACTATATCTATCTGTATATACCCTAGACTAGACAAAAATAAGCATGTATGTATAAACTATACACGGTTGATCGATAAAAAAAACCTAAATAATTCCATATTTATCAAATTGTACACCTCCTATGAACATGTATATCAATGTTTTGACCTTGAGCCCAATATGTTAATTTGTCTCGTCGAAATAGAAAATGATCCTAAATGGAAAAGAACAATTTTTTTTCATAACTCTTGTCAAATAAAATGAATCATTATTTATGTGTCTAAAATAATGTATATATACACATATATATATATATATATATAATTTTAAAATGTAATTTTATAACCATTTTATTTAGATGCTGAAAGAGTGTTGGGTTTTTAGAGCTTCGTAAAAAAATGGTAAAAGAGAAAAGTTAAAAAACATATTTTTATTCCACTTGTGTTAAGAAAAGACTTGGTTGGGGTTTTATGTGTATCATGCCAGGTATTTTCGATCACTTCAATTCGTTTCACTTCAAACACAGAAATTGTACTAGAAATGTTTAATAAAAAAAAAGTCAATTTTGAGAGCTCATGATCACCAAAGAGAAGAAGAACTATGGACGCTCCAGGGCTGTTTGATTCTTTGATTAACAAGTTTTACTTCTTACTTTGATGGACTTTTTACGAGATTATTTCGTATTAATTGTGACGTGTTTGATAGAATATGTGGCGGAGGCAGTTTTAAAAAAATTGGTGAATTTAAAGTCTACCTTATTTGTAGCTTTAGAAAGAAAGTTTAGCTGCTTACATAGGATTGATGTCATTTGTTGGTTTAATTTGTTGGTATTACTTGTTAGCAGAATTTGTTTGTATAATTTCTTGGTATAATTTGTTGGTATAATTTGTTGGTATAGTTTGTTGGTATAGTTTGTTGGTATAGTTTGTTGGTATAGTTTGTTGGTATAGTTTGTTGGTATAGTTTGTTGGTATAGTTTGTTGGTATAGTTTGTTGGTATAGTTTGTTGGTATAGTTTGTTGGTATAGTTTGTTGGTATAGTTTGTTGGTATACTTTAGCGTGAACATAACTCTCATCCCTTAAACCACAGAAATGAAGTTTAGAATTGAGGTTTATGAAATAGTCGATTGATTCAACAATAAATAATTGTAATATATTTGATATGTTCCTTTCCTTTTTCAAATTAGAGAGTTTTGTTTGACTTTAACACCTACGGATATCGCGCGCCCTCTTTGTTCGACATAAAACCAACCCTGTGTATAATTACAAAAAAGCTCAAAGCATGAATATAATCACTTTTGAATTACAGTGATTAAAAACAAAGAAAGAAGAAGTCCTCAAAGAGCTC